>JBCJKH010046688.1:0-31971 GCA_039877255.1 Loriculus beryllinus | reverse complement strand
GGGTTGTCGGGGTGAGCTTTTCCCCCCCCCCCCCCCCCCCCAGTGCGTTTTGAGGCTAAACCCGCATTTCCGAGGCTGCGGCCGGCGCTGCCTTTTCCCGGGGGGCTGCGGCCGCGCTCCCCGCGGGTCCCCGCCGGCGCCGCGCCCTCCGCCGCGCTCCTGCCCGCCTCCCTCCCCTTCCTCCCCGCCGTCCCCTCCCCCCGGCTCCGCATCGCCGCGGCCGGAGCCCACGCCGCCCGTGCCGGCGCTCGGCCGAGGATGCTCCCGGGCTTTTGTTCCCCCGCGGCAGGTAGGGACCGGGGCGGCGGGACCGGGGCTGAGCTCCGGAGCCGGGCGGGGGGCGGCCGGGCGGCGGCGGGGGCCGGAGCGGCGCGGCCCGGGAGAGGCGGCGAACAAAAGCGTCGTGCAAAATGGAGCCAGGAGAGAAGGGCTGGAGCCCCCTCCCCGCCGCGCATCCCTCCGCCTGCATGGACGGCGGCAGCAATTGCGGGGAGGCTGCTGCTGCCCCGAAAGCCCCGGCCGGAGCCCGCCGCTACGGGGAGGGGACGGGAGGGATGCGGGCGCCGCGGGAGCCCGGTGGGGAGCGGGGCGGGCGGCGGCGGGGAAGCGCTGTAGCAGGGCGTGGGGAAGAAGCGGGGCGATGGAGGTGGTAGCACGGGGGAAAAGGCGGTTCTGTAAACCACTTTGCCCTTCTCTTCTGTCAGCCTTCGGGAGCACTCTCGTCCTGGGTCGGTGAAGGTTCTTTCTCTCTCTTTCCCCCAACCCTTCATCCCTTCCCGGCGAGGCAGCCCGCCCAGGAGGGCTTTAGCATCAGTCCTCTCCGTGTGGTGGGTGAAGTTGCTGCCATGCCCGCTGCTGGGTCCCGGCGCACCGGGAGCGGCGGAGAGCCGGATTTACCGGGGAGTTGTGCTGCAGACAATGCACAGCAGCAGCATCTGGAGCAGCCCTGGGGACTGGAGCTCCGGTTTTGACATTGCTACACACACACAGCACCAGCCGCAATGACAGCAACTGCCTGGAGTGGCTGCAGGCAGCAGGCAGGAGCATGAAGTGAAGAGATCACTGCAGTGCTCAAGATGAACTCCTCCTTGGTTGGCAACCAGAGTGGCCGGCCGTTCTGTCTCCTGGCCATTAGCTATTTGGAGACCATCAATTTTTGCCTCCTGGAAGTGGTTATTATTGTGTTCCTCATGGTGCTGATTATTTCGGGCAACATCATTGTGATATTTGTCTTTCACTGTGCACCTCTGCTGAACCACCACACCACCAGCTACTTCATCCAGACTATGGCGTATGCTGACCTCCTGGTGGGCGTGAGCTGTCTGGTGCCTTCTTTGTCTCTGCTGCACTATCCTATTGTTTTAAGTGAGTCCTTGGTTTGCCAAATCTTTGGTTATGTGGTATCAGTGCTGAAGAGCGTCTCCATGGCCTCTTTGGCATGCATTAGTATTGACAGATACATTGCCATCACGAAGCCGCTGACCTACAACACGCTGGTGACCCCATGGAGACTTCGAATCTGCATACTGATCATTTGGCTCTACTCCTGCCTGGTCTTCTTACCCTCCTTTCACTGGGGAAAGCCTGGATATCACGGGGATGTGTTTCAGTGGTGTGCCAATTCCTGGAACACTGATCCCTATTTTACCCTCTTCATTGTGGTGATGCTCTACGCCCCGGCTGCTTTCATCGTCTGCTTCACTTACTTCAACATCTTCCGCATCTGCCAGCAGCACACCAAGGAGATCAATGAGAGGCGAGTGCGCTTCAGCTCTCAGGATGGGGAGGCTGGGGAGGCGCAGCCCTGCCCGGACAAGCGCTATGCCATGGTTCTTTTCCGCATCACCAGTGTCTTCTACATCCTCTGGTTGCCCTACATCATCTATTTTCTGCTGGAGAGCTCCAATGTCTATAGTAACCGCGTTGCGTCCTTCTTGACCACTTGGCTTGCCATTAGCAACAGCTTCTGCAACTGTGTTATTTACAGTCTCTCCAACAGTGTCTTTCAGAAGGGGCTTAAGCGGCTCTCAGGGGCTATTTGTGCCTCTTGTGCTAGACAGAGGATAGCTAAGGACTCCTCTACCTCTAGGAGCAAAAGATCTTCCAATGGATGTCATGTCTAAGACTCCTATCAGCTGGACTGGGAAGTGCAGGGACAATTCCATAAATAGCAAAAATAAGTTAAATATGATTTTAAGATGTCCAGATTTGCAAAAAGGTCTCTGAGAAATGCTGCTGACATAGAAGAATCAGGAGCACATATCAGTGTGGCTAAAAAATATTGCTGTGGAGGAGGCTGTGGAGTTTCACCTCCATATTCGTTTTTAAGAATAAAGCTGTATCTTGACACTTACCTCTCCAGCTGGTGTGACTGAATGGAGTGGGTGTCTGAGAGCTTCAGCAAAATGTAGTCTTTCTTACAGCTTTACTAGGTTCTTTTCAAGATTCGTGCTTCACATGTAAATGATAGATCTGAAGTGGAAATGTCACAGTATATGGTATATTACAGGGATTTTTTAATATATGCCAAAGTCTATTGACACAGTGTTCCAGCATCGTAACAGAAGGGGCCAAACAATGTTGTTTATTCAGTGCTACCTAGACAGGACTTCTAGAACAGCAGTGACCAGTGTGAACATTTGAGTGTGACCTTAGGGTCCTACTGAGCCATGAGGGCAGCGATGTGAGCTGAAGTCCTACGCTTAGGAGAACTGCCCTGGCTTCCCTGCCTCATTTCTCTGGTAGGAGGCATGTATGCCATCAGAGCACGGCATCTGCATTTGCCTGTTTGCTGGGAAGGAAGAAGAAAAACTTGGATCAGACCAAATTTAGCAGTTAAATAAAATGTGTTTGGATAAGCTAAGAGAAAATACATGTTGCTTTATGATACCAGAGTTGTGGCAGCCACTTGAGGATGATGCCAACATGTGAAATTATGCTCAAACCAGTGGAGAAATGCCACAGTTTTGTATGTGGAAATTTTCTCAAGAACAACTTTAAAAATAACATGTCCTTTTTTTTTTTTTTAATCTAAATTCTTCTGATATTTTACATACTAGAACTTAAGGGGAAAGGAAAGAAAACAATTGTCTTCTAAACAGCTAAGGGAACTATGCTGTAAATTTAACTGTAGTATTTGAGTTATTCATAAGTGCACAGAGCTAAATCAGAGACGTTTTTCTTTAGCCTTCATGGGATTAAAGATGGTTCGAATATAGCAAGAGCTAAATCCTGTTGGCAAAGGCATATTTAACTGGTCAAACAAAGTCAGTGTCTGAAAAACAAAACCTCATTGACCACAGCTTTTTCAAGCTAGCTGGGGTTAAATCTTTGTGAGTACTGTAATGCTGTTAAGAAGGCACTATGCCCCTCCAATTGGTTAGTTTATCCTACGGAATATCCTTGTCTTTTTACTGATGCCATACTGGAAAGTGAACCAAGTATTCCTGTAATAAGGGATTACAGTTTGTGTTGTCTTATCTCACCCTGTGCCTGGCACAGGAATGTCCCCCACCACCCCTCTGGCTGGAGAGCAGGTTGCACACCGTGACTGTCCACAGTTTACTCCCTTCCTTGTGCTTCCAGCCATGGGAATTCTGTGAGCTTGTGGGTTCCAGGTGGTGTGTGCTGTTAAAGCGGGAATGGAAAAATACTATGGAGAATGATCTGGGTGTTTTTGTGATTGGGGTGGTTCTCTTGGCCAAAAGGAAGACTCTTGTATTTTTGGTTTCAGGTTTAACTTGTTACAAATAGAGACCATCCTCTTCTTAGTATCCTGTCCCTCATGCAAGCATACGCATACCTTCCTCTCTGGTGTGCTGTGGGCCCTGGCTTCTCATCTTCCGTGTGTTGCCCTGGAGGACAACAGTTTGTATCTCTGTCCTGTCACACATGGATTGCTACAGACCATCCTCCTTGCTGCCCATCCACATTACTCCAGTATGGTCTTGTGAGGCTGCTAGTGAGGAAAGAAGCAGGATGAAGCATGGCTTGTACTTGTCAGTGCTCATCGCTGATAGACATGAGTTTCTGTTATGGATGTGTGCGTGGGGCAGAGCCCTCTGCTGTTGCTGCCTAGTTTTGGCTTGACAGCTCCGTTACGAGGCAGGTTTAAGTCATCTCTTGGTCTGCTTTCAACATATTTCATCCATAGTTCAAACCTCTCAAGATAAACTTTCTCTATAGTTGATCCGAAATGTTAAGAACAAAGGTTGTCTAAACCCTGGTGCCTTCACCATGACATTTCTTGTTATCTTTTTGAATTAAGGCAGTGTCTAGAGCCAGGGCTTATGCTGTGATCCCTACACAGCCATGGGAGAGCTGATCTGTTCTGCAGAGCTCTCTCAGTCTGGGTTTTAGTTATAGAGACACAGACAGCCGTGGAGGGGACGGAGTGTAAGGGTGTAGTGAGTCATTTATAAGTGGTATAATAAGCTCACAGCACATCAGCTGGGTAATTGCTCTAGGGTGTTTTGCAGGTATTCTGGCAAAGGTGGGCTTTGGGGGACAATTTAAGGGCTTTAGTCACTAATATCAAAGTGTGTGTGTGTGTGGTATTTTTGGAACAGCCTCTCAGGTAAACTCCCAATAGCTTTTTCTCTGACTCTTCACCTTATCTAACATTTCCAAGGCTTTGAAGTGATGCAATTTATAATTGAAATAGCATTTGATTAAATTTAATGGAAGAAAAGCATGTGCTAGGGCCTAAACCACTAAAAATGGCAGTTTCAGGGTTCAGTGGGAGCTGGAGAGCAAAGATTGTTGATTTTCATTTTACATTACTTTTTCATGGCATAAATAGAGGGTTTAAATAGGAGCATTTTGTGCTAGTTCTTGAGAATATGGAAAATACTATAAAGTAGGAAGGAGTCTAACTCATGGTGTAGAGATTTAACTCGAGACGAAGCAGTTGCTGCTTCAGCTATAAGCCTAGAATTGTACTTGAAGTGTAGTGTTGTTGCAGATGCAGATGCATGCTTGCAGCTGTTGTTGCTTTGCAGCTAAGGTTCGCTTATAACATTCCTGACAGCCAGGCTTTTGTTCAGTTGCCTTACTCATCTCGGAGTCTTTATCAGCTCAGATGTGAGAGGTGAAAATCAGGATCTGGAAGTCTCAAAGATGAGTCGCAGCCTATTAATGCATTCAAGTTTCATCCAGTGTTTGTACAGACACTTTTGCCTCAGCATCTTAATTTTAGTGTCAAATATTTCTTTTTTTGTCCATGTTAATTTATTGATTTTTTTTAAGACTTTAAATTACTTTTTTTCTCTAGGTTAATTTAACATTATCTGGGTTTGTCTGTGATTACATGTTTTAAATACTCACAACATTTGAGTCTCTTGTCTTCAGTGCAGTTGCACAGGGTGAATCTTGTTCACCATGCAAACTGTGGAAGAGATGATTGTGAACTACATTACCTTGTTTGCTCAGCAGACCATTAACATCCTTTGTCATACAGTTAACACGTGGCACGGTAGGTCCTTTTCATCACAGTCTGCCCTATGAATTGTTTTAGGCAGCAAACTTTCCAGTTGGATCATTTTCATCCCTGTTTATATGAAACTAATCCTTTCTTGGCTATATTTGTATCCTAGTGTGCCTGGTGCTTTCGAAACTGGTATCAAGAGCATTGCACAGAGAAATGCAACACCGAGGAGAATATAGAAATCAAATCACATCTTCATAAGAATTGTGTGTTGTGATATGATTTAAATGAACTAATTTTGAAGTTCTATCTCAGATTATAATTTCTTTATTATTTCATTAGGGTTATCTGCCTCACTTTCCAATTAAGCTGCTAGAAGGTTCAATTTGCAATTCAGTGGCATGTTTTTAGTACCACAGAAAGGATTTCTATGTGCACAAATTCTCAGAAGGTGATCATTTGCTTCATCTTGGTTTTTTGCTTTCAATAAAAAGTTTACTGGATGTTTAGTTTATGATTATATTATTATTTTCCAAATAGATTGGGAGAAAATCTGTGAAATACTTTTTTATTTTATAATCACGAAGTGACAGGTTTTTTTAACTTAACAGTATCTTTTGTGTGAAACGAGTGTTTTGCTGTTAGGTTTATTTTATTAGATGTTACCAGCTTCTGCAGTGTTTTTTATGGTTTTAGGGGGTTTGTGCTTGTTTTTAAGCTTCTTACCACTCAGAAATCTGTTTCTCCTGTGTGCCAAGGGGCAGTCGTGAATATTTGTCACAGATCCTTGACAAGAGGAAAGTGGTCCAAGGTACCGAGGCACAGAGAATCACAACAGTGGCATGAGGTTGTGCAGAGTCTGTCTTAGAGCAGACTTGAATGAGGATTTCCAGATCTCAGCCTCATGCTGCATCTCTATGGCGTTGTTCTTTTCCTGCTCATACAAAGGTTTTACCTGTACGAAGTCCTAAATTTCATTAGTTTCTGTTCTGGAAAAGATGCTTCCAAGGCCTATGTGTGGTGTGAGATGGAAACACTCAGTATTTAATCGGCAGAGTTTTCCTTGTGGTGTTACGAGGTGCTGTGATGATAACGTGTACTGAACCTTCATGAGTCAGGTAGTCTGAAACATTTCAGTCTGATCTTGCTCTGCATCAGGGTTTGAAGTTGACAGAACTTCTAATTCAGGTTGGTGTTCTATAAAACATATTTCTTAGGGACTAATATCTGAGCAGAGGAGTCTACCTTCATACATAATAAACAGAAGGCGCATTTAAAATTCTTCCATTACTTGATTCATCTAGTGTAGTTAATTTTAATAAGAGGAGGTAGAGGTCTTGGAGAGCTTTTGTTGTTATTTCAACACGTTTTTGGTTCTGTGTACTTGAAGCACCTGCTGAACCATTTGCTTGACCTGGCTCTTATTTTGTTGTTTAGTTTAGGTACCTTTTTCTTCCCTTTTATGACTTTACAGAATACAAAGACATGTTCTTTCTGTGGTGTCATTCAAGATAGGCTTGGATTTTACCTCACTACAACACTATCTCAAGTTGGCAAAGCACATGTTTGTAAGCGATGTTCTGCTGAGATCCAAGAGGTCTACAGGCCTCTATGGTTTTTATACTGAAATGCAGGAAGAGTCGCTGTCTTCCCTTCTGCAACTTAAAGAATGGACACTGCAAATGCTTTGAGGCTTCCAGGAGGGGAGAGGCTGGGCCATGACGATGGAGAAACACCTGAGTTGAGTCCATTTGTTCTTCTGATGAAGCTTCACTTCCTCTCTCCTGTCCAGTTGGCATCTTTATTTCAGTCTGTATTCTGCTCTTCTCTTTCCCTTCCTTTTGTTGAAATCTAGAGCTCTAGAGAGCATGGTAACATAGGGCTTTTTTTAATCTTTCATATTCTTTATGCTGTGAATACTGTCGTTTGTTATGTGGCTATAGTCTCATGTTAGTGTATTAGATCTGTTAGTTACTTTGGGACCCATAAGACTTCATAATAGTGTTGGCTTGAAATGCATTTGGTGAAGGTTCCCTTTGGATTCCCTTTGGATGTGGTGTGGCGATCCACCTCTTCCATTTCCATACAGGTAAAATGGGATAATACCAGTCTGTGTCATGGTTGGCCATCTGAAGTGTTGAAGCAAAGGGGAAATAATCTGATGTGATGCAGTTTGTTCAGCCAGCTTCTCACTTGGTTTTGTTTCTATGACAGATGAGGTGCTTTGTCTCTGCAGGCAGCTATCTGAGGGCTCTTCACTCAATATCGACTTATGTCACCTTTCAGTTTTTACTCCCATTGCAGAGTTTAAAACAAGCCACATAAGTGATGGTTGCAAATGAAAGTGTTTGTGGATTTCACCCGCATCATATTTGCATCTCTTGAGCTTTAGCAGTTAATGAAAACATTAACCTAAGTTAATGTTCCTGTATCCTGATCCAGGTTGTTTATTTACAGCCTCTGGTGTACTTCAGCAACCTGTCCTGTCAAAACTGAATCTCTAGCCAGTGAATTTGTGGATACTTAAAACAGAGAAACAGAAGATGTTAAAGTCATCTTTGGTTTGTGCTGAAGAGGTTGAGGGGGAGCTGATTGAAGGAGGTGCAGGCACTGCTCCGGGGGGAGACAGGAGGCCAGGTCACCGTGGGACTGTTGAGAAGCAGCAGCTTTATTTGTTTAAGAAGTTTTTAGAAGCGCTGAGTTGGATGCACATTGCATTAGGATGTAGTTGGAATTTTGGGCAGCTCTTGGGGTACAGCACGTGGGTACCCATGGGCTGTCAGGAAGGCAAAAAGGGAGTCCAAACTTGTTGCTCTGACTCCTTTCTTTTATGGATTTGTCAGATGAGGATAGCAGTTTTGTAACTCAAAAGCTTTGGCTTCTCTGGTGGTCACTGCTGGAGTCGTTTCATTAAGAAGTTAAATAAATTGAAGTAACTCCTTGTAAAGATGAACTCGAATCTTGCTGTGCATATGTGAGTCATTCTTACATGTTAACACCAGTCACGTGATATGAGCAATCAGATGCTTAATAAACCAAGTCATTGCTTTTATGGTAAATTGAAAAAAGTTCTTCTGGGATTTCAACTGTAAATGAATCCTTGCAAATCAATAATTAGATTAGTAAAGGATGACATTTTAATATGCTGGCAGGAATATAGAGGGATTTGTCAGGGGAAGCAAAACCAGACTTTGCACTAAAGTGGCTTAGGTATATTTATAGTGCTAGTGATTTTGTGTGTGTGCGTGTGTGTGAAATCTTTGGACTATTTTAATATAATGTAAGGCTTTGAGCTTTAGCTAACTCGAGTTGCTCGTTTGATGAAGTTCCATTAGTACCACACTGTGAAGTATTTTTAAATATTAGCATTACTGAGTATTGAAAGTATTTCATAAAGACATTTTTTAAAGACATTTTCTGTAGATGCTGTCAAATGAATTGATGTTTAGTGTACAGAGAAATAAAACCCCGGAGGGCTGTAAGGTACCTGTGTGTTTCTGATCACCTCGGGTTTGGAGGAGTTAGGGATTTCTTGAGGTGAAATTGTCATTAAAACCTACTAAAAATAATGGTGCAGTTAATCCTTTCAGACAACAAGAAGCAGCATTACCTCCAGCCACGCTTTTGAACTGTCTGAAAGGATTTGCAATCGCATATGTTGTCTTCACAGACTTCTGTCTTCAGAAATGCTGTACAGCACAGTGTTTTGCAAGGTCCTATGCTGATAAATTTCTCTCCATATGTAACCTTTGAAAGCTACTTTCTATTGTAATTCTAGCATGTAAACACTAGATTCAATTTTATATTCCTCTAATGAATGCAACAGGATGGAAACGAGTTTGCAATTGCTAATGATGAGCTTTTTTACTGTTCTTAATACTCGTGGGTATGTCTTTTCTTCAGGGATTTCAGAATTGTCTTAGTACCTTTTTTAATTGTTTTGGGTTTTCCACATGCTGTTTACAATTAAACTGCAAGCATGGGAGGCTGTGTGTGCATGTGCTTTTAGGTTGCTGTGCTGAATGAAACACAGTGGAGCAATCTTCCTTTAAAGGATGCTCGCTTTTCCTTGTGTCCCACCCGTCTCCTTACACCCTCATGGTAACTGGTACAGCAGAAGTCACTGGTGAGATTAGTTCAGTGTGTTTGGTGGCAATTTGACATTTGTCAGAGGGTTGTTACAAGGAGTTTTGAGTCCAGATCCTTACACGAGTAGTGTTACAACTGGTAGTTTATTCCTGAGTGTTAGTGAGAAGGCAAAAAATAGACAAAATCACAGGTAAGGATGTGTACGTGTGTGTTTGTGAGAACTTTGTGCACCTTTTAATGCTGGAAATCGTTTCGTATTAAAAGATGAGAAAGAGGTATGAGTGTGAAACCCCTGCTACGAAGAACTAGGGAAAAAAATCCACCAAAGCAGATTAGAAAAGCAAACAGGTGAATTAAAGCCAATCCAACCCTTAAGACTTCCTAATGCTGTGTTTAATTCTGACACAGTGGGGAGTATCGGGGGCTCGGGCTGTGTTCCCCGAGGTTCCTCATGTCTGCTGGGGTTTGCCCTGTTCTGAACTCTGCAGGAGAATGGGGGGGTGCGGGGTGGGGGGTGGTGTTTGGGATGCAGGGCAGCTGAGGAAGAGTTATGGTGGCTCAAGAATATGATGTACTTTGTGCCAACTCAGAATTGCTGTTAAAATACAGGGGAGAGGGGTTCTTCTACCCCGTCATTTTAATAGATATTTCTGTAGCTGATTTTTTTGACTCAGACTAATAATAAGCAAAACTACAGTTGAGCCAAAAATGACAAATGTTACTGATTTAAAATAATACTTGCATATTTTTCAATATTAAATGGAACGAGATAAATCGGAAGCATGTAAATATCTGATTCTCAGTCTTTGCATAATTATTTCCAAGAGGTAATTTTGCTATGAGCTGTTAAAACTCAAAGAAATGTATTATTCCCTTTGAGATGATCTGTACCCCAGATGTGTCATATGTCTCTTGGCTTGTTTTCTTATTGCTGTAGATGTATATACTTATATATATATATGTACTTGGTGGCTGTACCATTACTGCCATGTTAAATTGCTTGCTTTAAAATGCATATATATGCATATATATGTAAAATATGTATAGGTATTTAAAATACATGTATGCACCTATATATGTAAAATACATATATGTATTTAAAATACATATGCACACATATATATGTAAAGTACACATATATATGTATTTTAACCCAGGCAGTTCACCATGGCAGTAGTGGTACAGTCACGCAGTTTAGGGCTTTGTACAGTATGTAATTTTAAGGATGTCAATGTGGTTCTTAGCGGATTTTATAAACACTTTTCTGACCCTGTCATCAGCACTTCCCATCTTCAGAGAAACTGCACATTCTTCAGTGATTGTTCCACTGGTTCCATTTTTTTGTCTGCCATTTGTTCTGGATTGATGTAATCTTGATACTACTAAACTTTCAAGGGCTGTTGACCCATTTCACATAGCCTAGGATTGCCTGTTCTCCAAATGTATGGATCATGCATCAACAGTACTAAGTAGCCTTACTGTTTTGCCTAAAAGCCTAGCTAATTTATTTACTATTCTCTCTTTAAAGAGAGGTCTCTGGAAGGGGTAGCATATTTTGGGATGCTCCTTCTCTTTAAAGGGAAACTCAGACTTTGGATAGCAGTACTTGTTGATCAGTGATATTATTGTAGCCAAAGGATGCATGGGTGGTTTAATAGGAAGTTTTTTGCTTCACGTTTCTTGATGAGATGTAGTGTTCTCCAGAGCTGTGTGAAGAGTGTAGTTTTTTATTCTGAAATGCACTTGTACACTTTATTTGAACGGTCTGAATGGATCATGAATACATTTAAGAAATAAATGATACGTCACATGTTTTCACGTCTTGTCTCGGATGACTTCTGTGTAGCTGTGCTGATAAAGGTGGATTCCTATGGGAGTGGGTGGGGTTTTCTCCTCTTATCTTGATTGCTCTAAGTAGTCTGGCTTGCACGTAATTGCCCAGAGCAGGAAAACCTTCCAGTGTGTGTTCTGTGTTTATGCTTTATCCATACATGATGTAGGGCACTGTAGGCAAACTCCTCTCTATAATTTTCCTGTGGGAAACTTGAGCCCTAAAAGGAAACGAACACAGCGAAAGGGCTGGATATCACAAGGGATTCACTTTTATTTTTAGAATTGCACTATATTGCCATATTTGGACTGAAAGTATGCTGTATCAATGCACTATTGTATCAAATTGTAGCTAACTGTTCCAAATTGGTCTAAATTATTCAGTTTTTTTCCATAAATCCTACCCATTTGTGCATGGTAAGTGCTAACCCCAGGTAACACGCTCTGTGGGCAGCATTTCATGTGAGGAGTTTACAACTGCCTTGCTTTGAAAGCGGGTTTTGTGCTGTTCCCTTAAGGACTCACTAACAGGTGTAATTCTTCTTAGCAATACCTTCTCACAGTGGTTTGATTGAAGACAAATGCAGGAAATGCACTCTGTGTGAAAGTCAGTCTAAATATTGAGTCATCTTGGGAATGCCACTAACCTGCAGAACAGACCTGGTGACACAGTATCCTGCTGACACTGAAAATAGCTGTCAAAAGACCTTTATAGTATTTTCAGATCTGCTCATAATGTACAGATCTGCTAAAATAACTTATTCCCATCGTGCAATATTACCCTTGGTGCTGCCCATGAATGATATAGAGAGTTTGGGCAGTTTTCTGTTTCCAACCCTAACTATTCTATGATTCTATGATTGCAATTGCTGTCATCTGGCTTGATGCCCTCTTGACTCGCTTGTCTACACCTTGCAGCAGCATGCCATGTGCTGCTCTGACCTACCTAAGACATAATTGCAGAATGAAAATCAATCTTATCGTGTGAAGAGTGGAATCCAGCAGTTCAGGTTGTGGTGAATGTGTTGGGAAAGTCACCCCTGTGAGCAAATCTCCATATTTTGAATCATTGAATCACTCTGAGGTTAGGGTAAGGGAAATCTGAGCTTCGGACCTCAATGTTTTCTCATGTTTATGTTGATTTTGAGGTCAGCCTGTGTCTAGGTAAAGGCTTTTATGTTTTGTGCCCCCCCTGGATTTCTCCAGTCACTTGGTGCGACAGGAGCTGGGCTTTGGATGTCAAACCGTTTCCAGCAGACAACTTCCTCTGCTTCTCTGGAGATTTCTTATCCCAGTGGTTTCTTTCATCACAGATCTTGTCCCTCCAGAAATTCTCTGCTGCTGCTTCTTCATCCTCTTGTGTTTATGGAGGGGCTTAGGAGGAATAAACCTGAGCTGCTGAAAACTACAAGCAGATCAGCCCCATGAAGAGGTACTAAGAGCTTCAGCTCTTCCATGTCTTTTAATTGTGGCTTAAGCTACAGAAAAAGCTTCTAGAGTTACACATTCTCTGTCTGATCACATTGATCAAGTTTCTAACTGCATGGTATGGTTTGCAGATCCCGAGAAGATCATGATAACACAAGGAAAATGTCTTTTTACTGTGTCCAGTTCAGGAGGTGGGAACCAGTATGCTCTTATATGCAGGCTGGTACAGCAGATGAGCTTTTATCTGCTGCACTGCGTCCTGGTTTCCATAATTACACACATTAGCTCCTTTCTAAATCAATTGCAAAGGAAGGTTTCCAGTATAACTCCCCTAATATTTTAAAGATCATAAAAGAGGGGATCAAGGGTATGTTATTAGTCTGAGCATCCACATTTTCCTGCTTTCCTTCAGAGCTGCGAACTGTTGACAGAATTGTAATCTTTGCTGCACTTGCCTCAGTTCTCATGGCTGTTTTCCATGCTGTTTTCTTTATTACTTTCTTTTTCTTCCTGTCATTCTTAGCTTTCTATTTTTCTATCCCAGTTTGTGAAGGGTGTGGGTTCAGAAGGGTTTCCTTCATTTCCCAGTCCCCTGAAAGCATGAGAAATTGCCCATTGAGCCAATTCTCACAGCAAGGTATAAAAATAGGAGTAAAGAAAAGGTTACACAATGCTTGGATTGCAGCAGTTTGTGCTAATGGGGAGATTTCAAAGCCATGGGTTGAAAAACATATTTTAAACCTTATCATTTCCGTTAATTTTTCTCTCTCCAAGCTGTGCTTCAGCTGCAGGAACCAGTGCTACAGATTACTTGAGGAATTGTCCTGAAACACAGGAGTCAAGTGCTGAACAAGTCACGCAAAGCCAGAGAGAGGCCACTAATTAGTTCTCTTTAGTCATAATGAGTGATTTGTTTGAGAAGCCTCTCCTAAGAGTTTCCAGACAGATGCTTTGGTCTCTGCTATTAACTAAGTGGATTAAAAGACAAGTGGATTTAAGCTTGTTTTGCCATTACAGCAAAACACAGGTAAAACTCAGAAATGAACCCACTTGTTTGGTAGCACAAATTGCTATTTGCAGTGAACAGTAAGTCTGTTCCTGCAAAGCTGAGTGCTTTAATTCAGTTTTGCAAACCTTAAAGAAACTAAAAGTTATCCCTGAGACTGTATTCACATGCATTAAAGTTCTCAGAATTGTTTCTGAACGTTGTCTTTCTCCACTTGCAAAACCAGCTGAAGCCAACAGCCAGACATTTTTGTACTTGTCTTTGCTGACTTGAAAGGCTTCCATTTAGATGAAATTTATTTAGCATTGGATTTTGTTTCTGATTTCCTTATAATGAGATGGACCTCTTTGGCATGTTAATTATTATCAAATTGAAATGCTAACAGTACTTTTGATGTAATTTCCAAAACAGCCCTGTAACTTGATTCTAGCAGCAGTGTAATGCTTTCCTAATGAAATGTCTGTATTAAGCCACAGAGAGGAGCATTAACCTTGGATTAAAATCAGAAGAGAAAATGAAGCACACTGTGGTAATTCTGTTCTTGTTGTTTGCAATATCATTTTGTGAAGAAAAAGAGCGGCTAAAAGCTGCATTTAATTATCCTCGCACTGATTATATCATGTACTTCTGTGCTATCTGTTTTACTTCTAACCTTTTTTCTATTTGTCTAACAGAAACATGGGCTATTTGGATATAGTGAACCCTTTTTTAAAAACAATCTCTTCTGTTGTGCTTCTACAGAGCATCTTGCATGTTTGCAGCGTCAACCTGGACACTGGTGCATGGTGATCTCACATGTGAAGAAGACTGGCCTTTTTGTGTGTTCAGTCCCTGCCAAGGAAGCCACCTCACAAGGGGAACCTCTGACCCTTTAGTGACGGTGCTTGATAACTATCATAGCATCTTCTCAGATAATTCCCACTGCCAAGTTCTTGCTCTCTTTAGCTACTCAGGAAAGTCATCTTTGAAATAGTGGGAAGAGGAACCAATCATAGGCAAATATAAATACCTACAAACAGAGAGCTTCAGTTTCTGTTTGATTTTGGCAAGTTGGATAATAGCTATGGTTATGGTAATCAGCTAGAAAATAGCTGGGTCCTGACTGCCTCAAAAGGTACAAGACGTGGTGAAACATCCATGCAAAATCTGGAATCTGATTAATCAGGAAGCACGAAATATGGCATAAAATTGTAGCAATAGTTCTGAAATGGTGGAGGTCAATTCAGGTTATTTTCATTTGACATGGTGAGCACAATTTCAGATTCAAGAGACCTACTGAAGTTGCCTATCACATGCTGGGTGAATTAAATGTTTTAAAGACAGCTTGGAGTGGTTTCTGTTGTACGCTAGTCACAGAATAACTTGGGTTTGGAAGGGACTTCTGGAGCTCATCTAGTCCAACCTGCTCAAAGCAGGTTTTACCAGATTAGGTTGCTCAGAGCCCTCTTGAGTTGAGTCTTGGACATGTCTGATGATGGAGATTTACAGCCTATTTCAGCAACCCATTTCCATCACATGGAAGAAGCTGCTTAATTTTCCAATTTGCATAAATGTTCCTTGTAAAGTGAAGGGTTTGGGATCTGCGTCAATTCCTTTGACAGCTATTTTCTGTGTGCCCACTTAGTAGGTTTTTCACTTGTGTCACTGTTAGGTGTGAGCTTTAAAAATACATACTACGTACTATTGGTTTTTGTGCTGAAGGAGGCCGTGTGATGGGTATGAGCTGTTTCCTTTGGCTTCCGAAATAAGCAAATCACTTCATTTTGCTACTGGGGGGAGGAGAGTGTTCTGTTTTCAGTGGATATCCTTCCTTGCAGTGCTGTGAGCTCTGACTTCAATGACTAAGCTCAAAATAGTTTCAGTCTGAACTGAATGAGATGGCTCAAGAACATCTCACTTGGTCATTTGTCCAATACTGACAGAGACCGAAGAAGACCTTGGTGTGGGAATGGCATCTACTGATTATCCCATTAGGAATGTGAGTCTGTTGTAGAGGGCAAATTGGTTTAAGCTGGATGTTGTTCACAAATGCTTATGGTTTCTTGTTCTGTGCTTGACACAAACCTCTTCCTTCTATGTTCTGGAAACCATTTTTCTGGGTACCTCTCCAGGGTAGGACTAGGATTCCTTCTAAGCCACCATCCTCAAGTGGGCTGTTTGAGGCTAGTATTGCAAGTCATTTCATGGAGATGGCCCGGTGTTTGAATCACACGGTTAAAAGCCTGTATTTAATAGTTCTGCTTGGTCAAATTTCTTTCATCTCTACCAGGAGTTCCCACTGCCTTTTGTGTAGGACTTGCCCTTGATGCATTTTCTTGGTGTTTCTTCCAATTGGTCTTTTCACTCTATTGTTCACATTTACTGATTTTCCTAATGGTATGCAGCTTGTTATTGTTCAGCTCTCCAAATGTCAAAGGCATCTGAAACTGATTGCATCAGAGCAAAGTAGGGAACAAAGTTCCACCTTCCTCATTCTGAAATGCTCAGCTCATACAGGTGACTGTCCCTGCATTATATCAGATTTTAATGTACAGTATTGTCTTTCTTGGGCTCATATACTCAGTTTTCTACTTTTCTATTGTCTAATTCTGTGGAGGGGATGAAGAGTGGTTTCTCCAGCTGAACCTAAGGGACAGAATTTGGACAGCACCATGGAGCTGCTTGCAACTGACTCTTCCTCTCCACAGATAGGAGAGAAAACAAATGGGGCCAGGCAGCATTTGCTTTCAGGAGTCTCCAGGGGAAGGCTGCTATCTGCATTGCAATGTCCTGGAACACTTGTCTGTGTGTGTCTGTGTGTGTCTGTGTGTGTCTGTGTGTCTGTGTGTGCTTTTTCTGCTACTTACTGACCACTCCCAGATGTGCTTCAGTAACCAAATCTATCAAGATTGAGATCTGGAGCTGCCAGCCTGCAGGCAGCCTGTATCTAGTTGAATAGCCTGGGTTTTGTTAAATTTAGAACAGTGCACAGAGCACACTGCCAGTCTCTTAACTCTCAGGCCCAGAATATTGTAGTTTATATTCTTTCAATGTGTTTTCATTTATTTCTTTGGTTTTTTCCTAATAGGAGTCTCCACAAGACAGTGCTATCACCAGAGACATCAATCGAACGTTCCCTGCGCATGATTATTTTAAAGACACTGGGGGAGATGGCCAGGACTCCCTGTACAAAATATGCAAGGTACTCATTTAATTTTTCTTGGCTTGTTTTGGTAACTTGTGTTTAACATCAGTAACAGATGTAGCTGTTACCTGAGAAGAGTGTGTATGTAGTACTGTTAACTGTGCTATGGAGACAGACTCTGGCACTAAAGTCAGTCTGGTTCTTCATTGTAGGTGTTGAGGTAGTTATAGTGCCATTCAGATAGGAGACCTAAAGTAGTAAACCCTTCTGGATTCCTGAGCACTAAGGTGTTGTACTTGAAGGGATTCCAGCCTGAATCACAGAGCAAATTATATGCTATGATGGAGATGAGAGCTAATTCCATATTGATCAAGAGCAGCTCACCTTTGGCTGCAGCAATATTGTTGTCAATATTGTCTCAGTCATGCTGGTGAAGCTAGGGACGTGTTGTAAGCTTCCAGCACTCTTCCTTCTGTGTCCCAAATACTTCTCTCTCTTAATGTCCCTGTAGCACCCGTTCAGAGGTAAAAGCACTCAGATAGGTGGTTTAATACACTGCAGCCTTCTTGGTGCGTCACTGTCACCAGCTACTGCTAATGTATTGTGGTGGTATAAATATCATGTTCTATGATGCTGTGGTGTACCACAGTTTGATTTTCATACATGTTTTCTTTTCATTAGAATGGCAAATGATGCACCCTGTGAAAATGTTCAAGGCAGTGGTTTGTTTTCTTTGTGCTTGTAGCTCCATGCAGACACTGTGTCTGATTCTTGATTCTTCTTTTAGGCCTACTCTGTCTATGATGAAGAGATTGGCTACTGTCAAGGCCAGTCATTTCTTGCTGCTGTGCTGCTTCTACATGTAAGTGGTGGGGATTTTCCCCATGTTTGGTTTAAGCTTAAGAACAAATATTGCTCCACATGCCTAGAACAAATGTTGGTAACTCCTGAACTACTAGAGTTGCAGGTCATGTATCCATTTATATGTTGGTCAATAATAATGGGATTTTAGACCGAGAAGAGTCCATTGTTTAAAACTTACTGCAATATTCCCAGTGACTCCTGTCTGCAGTCAGCGTTCATGTTGCTGTGTTCCTGTTTCAGGACCCCTTCCATTTGAAACTCTGCAATCAGTTTACCAGATCTCAGAGTTTTGAACAATATATCTGGGCTGTTTTCTTCTTGTCTGAGCTTTTGTGGCTCTCGGCTTGGGGGTTAGTGAATGATCCAATAATATTTGAATTTTTAAAAAGATACTGATTTCTGCTTTTTAAAATCTAATTGTTGTTGGTAGCAGTGATCTCATCAGAGTAACATCCTTTGATTGCTGTGTGTTGGAAACAAGAGAGGTTTTGGTTACTCTATATGGGAAGCAAAACTTTTAGATTTGCTCACACTTGGGAAACAGGAGAGGATTAGGAATCTGAACAAATTATTTATAGACTGTTCTGTGTCAGAGTTAACATCTGCTGTTTGTCAGGGTTTCCATTCAAACATGGGGATTTGAAACTGAGCAGAGTTTTTAAGGCCAGTAATATTTTGAAGTTTCTTTTTCCCAGCTGCTTTTTGGTGATTGTTGCTACTGTAGGGAACTAAGTCTGAAGACTTCTCGGTAGTTTTGAGTGGAAGAGGAAGTCTGGTCTTCAGGGAAGGATGTTCCATAATATTGTGAAGTCAGTGAAGGATATAGAAGAGATTGTAAACTCTGTTCTTTCGAAACAAAAGCCAAATCATAAATGATGACAACCTTTTAGTTTCTTGTAGCTTTAATCTGAAAGATTTACTTGATGGGCAGTTAATTCTTTATTACCCCACTGAATCACATCAGGAAGGGTGATGCATTCTGACAGGAGGACTGGTCACTTCTACTGACACACATGCTTTCTTGTAGATTTTTCATTGTCATAGGTCCATTTTTTTATTATCCTTTGCATGGAGAGATTGTCTCGAGTAAACCAGGTT
This sequence comes from Loriculus beryllinus, assembly GCA_039877255.1. NCBI lineage: Eukaryota > Metazoa > Chordata > Aves > Psittaciformes > Psittacidae > Loriculus > Loriculus beryllinus. The sequence continues at coordinate 13,107 of JBCJKH010046688.1, read as the reverse complement.
TATTCTAGAGTTCTTTAACAATAGCTGTTGCTTCTGTGAATAATGTATGCATTTAAAAAGGCTAGATTTCAAGTAAGGTTCTTTTTATTTGATTCTCTTTGAAGTCAGCCCTTGGAGTGTGGCTGCTGGGGAAGATAAATGTTAAAAAGAAATGTGGCAGAAAAGGAAATGAAGTTTCTGCAGGTCCCTCACTACCAGTTTGGGGAATGTCTCAGCAAAGTTTTCAGTTTTAACAAACTTCATCTGCAGATTAATAACAGAATACTTGAGATGGATATTCTGTTCTCTACAGGAACAAGTGATTGACCTGAAATTTTGATGTCAGGGGAAAGTATCTAAACATTGATGAGCTTTGATGAGTGTTTCTGCAGTTTTTGGCAGGACATGGATATTGAACATGCCCAAACCAATGCTGAGTTGTGATGTGTGGAACTTTTGTTAGCAGTTACTGGTCTCTCTTATTCATGCCATTTAATAAATAAACATCAAATGTAATAATATAATTTTAAAAGGTAAATATATCAGTGAGAATAAGAGAAAGATCTTCTTAATATCCTCTAGTAATACTGCTTTTGTCTTTGGTACTTGGGTGACAAAGGTTTAGGCTGTTCAAAATCTGTAAGATTCTGATTGTGCCTTGATTTGGAACACAAGAAACTGCTTTGGTCTTGATTTCTGAAAGATGACTTTTTAGTTGAGTGATTGAGGTGGTTTATCCCACAGAATAAGAATGAAGTGCCATTTGCAACACTGAGCCTCATTTTGTGTGTTAATATTCTTGTTTACTTTTAAACTGGATAGGGCCAGATTAAAGAGCAGTGACAATTTAGCCTCTCTGTAAGAGGAGAAGGGAGTGAAGGGCAAATGGAACCAATATGAAAGACTGAAATGCTTTGTGGTAACTTCACTTTCCTCTCTCTCAGATGCCTGAGGAGCAAGCTTTCAGTGTTCTGGTCAAAATCATGTTTGATTATGGACTCAGGGAACTTTTCAAACAAAACTTTGAAGACTTGCACTGCAAATTCTATCAGCTGGAGCGCCTCATGCAGGTAGGTGTTCAAACGTGCGTGAAGTGAATGCATCAGGGCCTGCAACTCAAAACTAGGTATTTATCTTACATGTGTATAGTGTTTGTGACCTCTCAGTAAGGATGAAGAGTGAGGACTGTCCGTATTGGAGGTTTCTTTAAGACTACAGAATGTTGACTCAAGACCAGTATGGTGATTGAACTCATTGTGAGCATCATCTAGTGTCCTTCTGAGCATCCACACTGGGACAAGCCTTTGCCATCCTTACAAGGGCATGGGTGGATCCAGAAGCCTGCCTTGTTGCACTGATTGTCACTCTACCCAACTGACTTCTGTTGCTTTGGGATTTAAGCTACAGTTCCAAAATAGTAGAAATTAACTTCCACTATTTCTGTGTTGTGTTTTTTATTATTAGGAGTACATTCCTGATCTGTATAACCACTTTCTGGACATTAGCCTTGAAGCACACATGTATGCTTCCCAGTGGTTCCTTACCCTCTTCACTGCAAAATTCCCTCTCTACATGGTCTTCCATATTATTGACTTACTCTTATGTGAGGTATGTGTTATAATTGGGGACTTGTACTGCTATCAGCTTCTGACAGTTTCTCACTAATCTTGATTCATGTCCTTGTTACTATCTGTTCTTTCAGAGCTAGGCATGTGATAATTATTTTTATGCAGAAGTGTTATGTTTCTGCAATGAAAAAGAGTTCTTGGCATTTTAAACATACAAATTAGGTGTCAATGTCTGTGTAAAAGATTATAATCTCCTATTTCTTATAACACTTGAATCTCTGTGAGATTCGGTAGAGTGCTCATGGGATGAGAGTTAATTTACAAATACGTGGATTCCTCTGTTGTTAAATTGCATTGTACACAATGATAACTTATTTATTTACAATATTATTGCATGGATGCCTTTGTGTATGAAATTGCCCAGCTAACTCTTATGCTGGTAATTTAACAAGCTTGGAGCTCTTTTCTCTGGAAACTTGAAGTCTCTTTATATTTAACAGCATCTATTCAGGGAGCAGAATTCTTTACACTGAGATTTTGTATGTAATCATGTTTAGAACACTGTATTTGGTAGTATGCTGGTAAGTGATTTGAGTGAGAGCTTATTAAAATAAGTGAACAAATCACATTTTGTACTGAAGCATCCTTCAGTTACTGAATGATTTGCTTTTTTGCTCGCTGGTTACCATTATGTATCCATTCTTCACTGGGTCTGCAGTTGTTCCTGTGAAGTGCAGTTTGTCTGCATTTCCTGTTCTGAAGGGTTTCAGCATTCATAAACCTCCTGGTCAATGGTTTTACCCTTTCTCTGTGTCTGTGTGCTGCTTTCTTTGTCCATGTGCCAATGTAAGAGAAAGCAACAGATGGTATCAAGAAAATCAGTTCTGTTTGTTTAGAAACACATTTTCAATTCATAAATAGTAAATGTGTTCATAGTGAAGTGTTAAGGATCTTCTTTCTATCATTGTAAAGTAATGGTGAAAGAATAGTTGGAAAAGAAAAACAGAATCTTGAAATATGATGAGCAACGTGCCTTGGTTATCAAAGGTATCCCTTAAGAAGGTGTGTGCTACTGACTATACAAACTGTTTGTATTCAATTGGACTTTACAAATAAACCACTTCTAATAAGTAGTGACAAAATACACAATAGTGTCTTCAGCATTTCAGAGTTTCAGACTACTAAGGAGATTGTAAAACCTATGCTGAAACATTATTTTTCCACTCATATTTAAGTAAAGATACTCTTCTCATTGTTTGCAAAGTCATTCTCTGTGCCTTTGATTTAATATAGCACTTAGTTTCACTTGTATCCTGGTTCTCCTTATCACAGAAACTAGACAAACAACAAACCCCACCAAATAAATTAATATCCAGGCTTACCAATACTGAGAAATTAATTTGTTTTGTCATTATTTTTCTCTCCAGGGAATAAGTGTTATCTTTAACGTTGCGCTGGGATTATTAAAAGTGAGTATACGATGTTATATTGTGTTGTGCATTGTCATGCACCATATAAAAAATTAAGATGCCTGTTACAGAAATACTGTGGGTTTATTTTTAAAGCTAACAACATCCTGTATGCCACATGCTGGTGTCTGGCATGCCCTGTACAGCACAGTGCTTTGGGGCTGGGGTTGCAGAAACAGAAGCAGCCTGTTTGCAGAAGGTTAAAAAGCAGTTATGTTCCCACAACTTTACAAAGCTGTTGTTGCATCATTGTCTCTGAGAATTCAGTAACTGTACAAAACCTGCTTGGCAGTGACTGTTTCTTCTCTCCTTGTCCCCAGACTACCAAGGATGATTTGTTACTGACTGACTTTGAAGGGGCTTTAAAATTCTTCCGTGTGCAGCTGCCCAAGAGATACCGTTCAGAAGAGAATGCAAAAAAGCTGATGGAGTTAGCGTGTAATATGAAGGTAAAGATGTGGCGATAGCAACTGCAAACGTGTTTAATGGTACCTTGTCTATCTCCATATGCAACTTGCTTGTCGAGATGCAAATACATTACAGATGCTTTAGTTAAAACCCAGTAAAACCCCAAGAGTCTCAGCATGCTATGGTCCACCTAGAGAACTTGAAACCAGAGTAGCTCTCAGAAAGCAATAGTCAGTGCTACTAAAATCAGGCTACTGGAAAAAACAACCTTAAATGACTAATGGCACTAATATAAAACAATTGCAGACAACTCTGCAGATCTTTGATGAAATCTTTCTCCAATAGCAGCTGTAAAGAGGGTAGTATCTTTCATCAGGAGGTAGTGGGGAGGTTTCATTTAAAATGGAGTCAATAATGGGGAAACAGAATGTGATCTTTCTGGCTGTTTTTAATTGTGGGTACATGTGATGTTTAGGTACTGCAATAGGGAACTCTTTAGAAACGCACTGATGGACATACAGATCTTCCAGGGACATGAAGGAATAGGATATGGCATGTAAAATTTCTTACAGGTCAAGCAAGGGAAATGACCTTGAGGTTTCTGTATTCCCTGTGTGAGTTTTGAGTTGTCACTGGTTTATGCTGGGGGATGGATGCTGCTTTTTTTAAACAGCATTTTAAGTTAATTCCCTGTTCAAGACTACTTGCTTATACTCTAGGTAGCTGAAAACAACAGGTTAATGTGTTATGATCTTTCTAATCTAAAGAGGGTCTACTTTATCTGAAATTAAACAAAGTGCTGGCTAAGTTGTATGTTGTCTAGGGCTGCCACAGTTAGCTGAAGCCTTTAGTAATGCAAAAAAGCATTGTTTTTCATGAGCAGCCCATGCAGTATTTGCTTCCTTCTTGCCCTTTCATTTGGGTTCTGGGAACAAGTATTAAGTTCTGGTTGGAAGCAGAGCTCTGAGGTACTCTGCAGTGGTTGATGTGCAGGTAGTTCTGAATGTGAACCTTTGTAAGTACCTTCTGCTCTCTCTGAAGGAGCTTTGAGGCTCACAAGCTCATCTAGACTGTATTTTAGTGGTATTGTCACAGCTCTGTGACTTCTCCCACAAACCACTGATTTGTTCATACAGTCAATGTTTGGGAAATCCTGATGATAATTAAGACATGATTTCTGTAACAGAAACCATGCATCACAGTAAAATGTGCTCTGGTTCTTATAGAAGCCTTCTTTTGAACAGAGTGCAATCATAGAAACTAGAGTTTGCTGTGTACTGGAGAGATGCTGACTCATAAACAAATTAATCTCAGTAATTCTTGTTTTCTTACAGAGCTCTTTGAATAAATTCTTTTGAGCTCTCCTGTACGTTTGAACTACTGAGGTAAACTGTGCAGGGTTTTTTGCTTGATTGTGGTTATTGTAGGTTTCAGTTGCCCACTAAGCCTTACTTCTTAAATATATATCTATGTAATAAAATTTTTATCCTCTGCCATTAAGACTCCAGTTATATATAGCAAATACTGCATTACCTCATGACTGCAAGTCAATTGCTTTTCTAATTAGTAGATATAGTAACTAAAGCTTTGTGTGGGCACTTGGGAATAAACCTTTAAAGTGTCATTTCCAAGAAAAGTTACAGTGAGGAGGTTATTGATTCCTGTTTATGGATGTAATTATTTGTGTTCTAAAATGGAACACTGATAATTTATTTAGTGTATTTTAAGGAAGCTGTGATCTTTCTTTATAATTTCTTGTAGACAAATTTTTAGTCAAATACACTGGTATAGTTCAAAGTATCCTTTTTCTTTGAGATTCACTTAGAGGAATTCTTTGTAGCATCAGTACAGAAGTACACAACTTCCCTAGTATGCTCCAAAGCATCTGGTGCTCCTAGTGTAGTACCAGTACACATAACAGTGTTCTGCCTAGAGTTCAAGTATATCTTATATGAAATTAGTGTAGAAATGATTGAACAATCAAGAAAAAGCTATTTTAGCTCTCCAATCATTTACCATTAGCCACAGATCAGATGTTTCACGCTCATCTGGTTAGGATTATATGTAATGGGTACATTTGCCTTTCACATTTCCAAAAAGCACCTTGTTCCTCTTCCCACTCTGCCCAAATTCCCTGCATTCCCAGTGCTGTGTGAAGTAGTTAAAGCAAACAGTCCCTGGGAGCAGTCCACAGCAAGGTTGTCCACTGCTTCCTTGAGTGCTGTGTGGCTTTGGGGAGATTAAGTGGGAAAGAGTCCAGACTGCACTACTGGGCTTCTCCGTATCACCTCCATTTGTGTTGCCCTGATGTGAGTGCTGCATATAATTGCTTTCTTTGACCTAAAATACAAGTCCTTTGCTGTCAGTAGAAATCTCCTGCTCTGCATCTGGAAGTGTTTTGGAGCAGAAAAGGGCCTGATGTCAAAATAAATCATTTATAGGAAGGGAGAACTAGCCTGGCTAAGGCATTGTGATTACAACAGCATTCTGCTGGAAAGGAGGTCAGTAAATGATCAGTTTGAGACAACACTGGATTCTTAAAGTCACTCCTGAACGTTGCTGTCAAGTGTTATCAGAGTTGCTGCTACTTCCTGTGCCATGAAAAACTGTGGTGGGACTTAAGGGTTCATGTGTGTTTACTGACACCACGCAAACCCAACGGCCTTGAGGAATTCCCTCTAGGGCTCCAGTGGCCAGAATGAGTGACAACAGCAAATCTTCTCAGGATAACCTCACTATTGGTATCCAAAGGCAAAACTGGTTTCATGCAGTTGGGAAGGTATAAGATGAAAATACAGTGCTGTGCCTGCCTTTTTTTCCTCTCAGGTGGCTGGATGCCTCACTTCTCAAGATCTAACCTTTACATAGCTTGAGATTTGGTGTGCGGTACCCAATAATTTGGGCAGTGTTTGAGCAGGGGCAGAGCAGTGAAACAATCTACTGAAGTTATGGGCTTCGTTGTAAGTAAATAATACTGGAGTGCTGAGTAAGAGTAACTTCTGCAGTTGTGGTGTGGCTGGACTGACTCCAGATAAATGTCAGCCGAAGGAGAGTGAAATGTTTCTGTGCAGCCCTCACTAGAGGGAGCCTGGCTACCAGTTTTGTACTGTTCATTACAAGTAAGGTTGTTAATGATAAAACCAAAGATAAGAGAAACTAAACATGCTTTACATTCTGCCTGTCATTTATGTATGTAATAAATAAACACATTTGTTTAATGTGTTTCTTGGAGCCTTTTTAAAGAGGAGAACATAGCCATAGCTATGTAATTGGTTTGGCTTGCTGAAATAATAATAAAAGTCCAGGAGCAGTTTTTAATACTAGAGATTTAATTTAGATGCATCCTAGCTTGCACGTGAAATGCCGACAGTGGTCTTGGCATGGTCTGTGCTGCCAAACCATTGTAGCATATGGCACAGTTGGCAGGTGGCATGAGGAAAGGTGCTGGTCAGGATCTGATACAGGTCCTCTGTCCCTCTAGGACTTGAACAGTGCATACAAAATGCCAAGTTCAACACTACCATTCTCTCCCTTCTCACAGAAGGGGAAACTGGGACCCTGGAGGAGGCACTTTTCCAGTGTTGTCTGTCAGAGTCGAGGGCTGAATTCCAGCCTCCGACTTCCCGGAGCAGCAGGGGACAGAGCATACGTGCCTCTGAGCTGCTGCTGCTTTCTGAGACACCTTGGCACCTCTGGGACTGGACTGTTCTCTGCTGAGCTTGAGTGACACTAGCAGAAATGTCAGCTGAGCCTGCGCTTGCCCTTTCAGTGTTTGCAGTCTCATGCAAAGTAAATCAAAGACTTCTGCGTGATGATAAATGTTACAGCTGAGAAAACAGCTGAGGTAACCTCAGCATCGTGCTAGTTCAGAATTCAAACACATCTTGTGGGTTTCAGGGTGATCTGTCCTGTGAAGCCACTGTGGTATTTGGAGCATCAAACATACCTGTGCAGCACCAAGGAAAACTCAAGCAGGATGCTTCTGTGGGTGTCTGTCAAAACCTTGTCAGTGTTCCACAAATGGATCAGAGGAAGGAATGCTTCTGGCATGATATTGAGTGGGATAGAATTTTTTTTACCTTCTCAAGGGTCAGATACTGAAAACTGAGTGAGGATATTGGCTGTGTTTTGTAGAAGGCAAGAGTTGCCTAAAGCTTGTCCCATAACCCTTTGTGAATTGTGTTCTTTTATTGATGTTCTGGGCAGGAACTAATGGGCTCCTTTAATTTAGATTAGCCAGAAGAAACTGAAGAAATATGAGAAAGAGTATCATACCATGAGAGAGCAGCAAGCTCAACAGGAGGATCCTATAGAAAGATTTGAGGTAAGGCTTACTGCAGTCTGATTTAACACACAATGCCTGCAGGAAGTTTCCTACTTTAACTCCTTTGAGCTCATTTCTAGCACTTGGGTAGCCATGAACAGAAAGAAAATGCCTAAGTGATTATGACTCTGCCTTCTATTGATGATAATGCTGCCTTCACTCCTCCCCCTATTTCAAATGATGTTGCAGTAAGTATATAAATTAATAAATATTTTATTTATAAAATAAACACAGGAATAAATCCTATAGGTAAAATTATGCATATATGGAACAAAGTAACACATACATACATACATACATTTATATCTTTTAAGCTGAAAACTTTTATGTAAACTTTCTGTACTACCTGGCAGTGTGCTGGTAGTTGTAACAGGAGGCAGAAAGATAAGAGTGGATTTGCCTGGGTCCTCCTTGCTCACCTGTTTCCAGCATGCAAATTCTGTTTTGAGCCAAGAAAAGTCAGTATTTGTAGGAACCTTCTGGCAAGATATTTGTGGCAGAATGATACCTCTGCTATTGCAGCCTTCAAAAACATTTCTGGAGCTCAACGGGAGGTAGCTGAGCAGGGTTATTCATATGTGGTGTCTTCTCAGGATTAATACTTTATGTTTTTTAATTTTATATTTACAATATGGCTGGCTAGTTTTGTCTTTGCATACTTAAGATGCAAGGTAGTTGTTTGTGCTTTGGTACAGGAAGAATTGTGTTTGAAGACAAAGACCTGGGAAGATCTTGTTCCTGATAATTGTTTGTTTGTTTCCCACAGCGTGAGAACCGGCGCCTACAAGAAGCAAACATGAGGCTGGAGCAAGAAAATGATGATCTTGCACATGAGCTGGTGACCAGCAAGATTGCTCTGCGAAAAGATTTAGACAATGTAAGACACATCTTTACTCTGTCTAGTGGAGATAAAGTACTAGGGCTGATTCTTCATTGGAGGCTTCATTGGACAGGAGATACACAGAGTATTTTTTATGTGGGTGGAGTAGGATTCTTTCCTCCATGTCCTCATTGCAGACTGATGTCCATGGGAAACAGGACTGGTGACTGAAATACTGGTTACTCTGAAAAGCATTCAAATTCATTTGAGGTAGAGGAGTGGTTCTGAGCCTGTACTTCAGTAGTTACTTCCTTCTCTATGTATATTAAAAGGAAGTCTAGCAGGAGCTAAGTCAAATCTTTATATTGTCGCAGAGATAATAACATGGATGCTGTTTTCTGTTTTCCTTCCACTGGTATTCTTATGAATAAGATTTCACAGCAGAAAGACTTTTGCAAAGTGCCTCATAAACTTGAAAGCCTGAGTCTGTGTGGCTCTCAGTGGAATCAGGTTCTCAGATAACCTTAGGCAACTCTGAAAATGTTATTGTGGTTTCCATTTGGCTTGTTGAAATCTGCCCGTGTGAACTCATCACCCTGGGTTGTTTCCCAGATCAGTAGAGCTCTCGGGAGGAAACTTTGGGTTTGCTTTGTGTTATAGGGTTTTTTATTATTAAGCTTGCTGTCCCATTCCCTTCTTTGCATTGTGTTAAGATATGTTAGGGAGATTGTGTTAGGATATGCTTTTTTTAACAGTACATGCAGAGACAGACATATCTGGCATTTTCAGTGCACGTGGTAGGGTAGAACACATTTAGTCTGTCTGCTTGGGGAGATGAAGAGTTCAAGTACTCATGTTTTGCCGTTCTTGTTCTGTACCAAGATAAGTGCATTTCTGAAATCTCAAAGGAAAATGACTTTTAGAAATCCTACAGTGCAGGAGTTGACAGGCTTTAAAATGTTTCAGCTTATCTGCTTCAGAGGATTTCAGGTTTCCCACGGCCTCCTGGAACCTTGCTGTTGGAAAAATATTCATAGTACATGTTGATGCCAGTGGGTGAATGTTGCTTTTAATGAGGTTTGGTTTATGACTTTCAAGTTTATTACATCTACTGCTCTTTAGTGTTCAAATCTGTGAATCACAGAAGTATGTTCTAGAAGCAGTGTTTCACGGCGCATTGGTTGTGCTCATATCCTGTTACCTATGCTTGCTCACTTCATTGAGGATATTTCTAGAAGGGTTTGCAGCTGCCCAGCAGTTGCACTCATGGGGTGAACTCCTGCAAAAAAATGTACCAAAGCAGCTTTTTGTATCAGCTGTTAACTGTTGTTTGTGGCTGTTTGAGCCTGTATGAGACACAGTTATGCTTTTACATCCATTCGTTTAAATGGAGAGGTGGGAGAAGAACAAAATTAAGCCAAATCTTTGAGATACTTCATTGGATGTATAATAGTCATGCCTTCAAAGATGATCAATGATGTTGGCAGCATTTGGGTTATCCCCCAGGAGTACATAGGTAGGTTTGATCTACTTTAGGACCCTGATTCATTCTTCTAATTGGATCCTGAACTGAGAAGTTTCATTCTGCAAGCCAGATGTCCTGAAAGAAAAGTACCAAAGGGCATTGTTTAATTCACCTTTTCTAATACCTTCATGGCATGTCTGAAATCTTGCAACCTAACAGATCAAAGCAAAGCATTTGGAAATAAAATAATTTCCTTAATATCCTCTGCACTAGACCAGAAAATAGGCTTCATTTCCTCCTGTTGTTGGACTCCCACATCTCAGTTTTCTTTAAAACAGCTTAAAACCAATGTATAATGAAAAGATGTTCTCTTTGCCTTTGCCATCTGTTTTAAAAGATCAGCAGGACTTTAAGGGACTAAAATCCATTTTTTGATTTTCTTCCCTTTGAAGGGAATTGGTACAGCTGCTTTCTGAAGATTTTATATGGCAGTTGAGTTATTGATCTATTTTTATGTAGAATTCATACACCTATTGAGAAGTACTGCATTGCTGTGTATAAGACAGGAAAAGTGCCTCAACTTTGCAGAGAGAGTTTTTAGTTTATAAGGAGCGTGAAATTTTTCAACAATACACCTTTATTCTATAAAAACCCTCCAGTACAGAAGGATTGTGTGGTTTCTGGTGAGACATCTCTTTAAGGAGGAAAGGAGAGAGAGGTCTGACTCTTCCATTTGCTTTGGCAGCTAAGCTTTTTCATTCAGTATTTCGTGGGTGATATAATGAAGATGGTATCACATCCATTGGCAGGTGTCACAGAGTTCTGGAGGTTTTTTTTAATGTTCTATTTTTCATTAATCCTGTTTTCATTTCAAGGCTGAATGTCTGCAAATCGAACTTGGGTCTAAGCTGGCTCTAGTCTTTTCTGGATCTTGCACATTGTGAGCTGTTCTGTGACTTGTCTTCCAAATGTATTGGTCAACTTCTAGCCTGGATGTGAAAAACTTATTTCTGTTATTGGATTTCTTTGGAGCAATTCCTACTCCAGTTTTGCTAACTAAGCACTGAATTCAAGGAGGAGTTTTGGAGCGCTGGAATGTAGCGGTATAATTCTGTTAGTTCTGATTTGATGCTGCTTTGCCATTGCAGATGGTGGTTTTTAGAAAAAGAATGTTAAGAATAATGTTTTATTGTTATTAATAACAATGAACAGGCCCTTAATAAGAATATAAGAGCTGCAGTCTTGGCTGTGTCCTACTGCAGCCTGAGCCTGCAGCTGCACAGCAGCTTTGGTACAGCAAGTGCCCCTCTCAGTGCTGTACTCCACTCTTTGTTTCAGGCGGAGGAAAAGGCAGATGCTCTGAATAAGGAACTGCTAATGACCAAACAGAAACTGATTGATGCAGAAGAAGAAAAGAGGCGCCTGGAAGAAGAATCAGCTCAGGTCAGGGGCATTTCTGTCATTTGCACATTTCTGTGCAGTACACATTTATGAAAATAAAATAACAAGTGTGGGAAGGGCTTAATGTTCTAAGCCATGTTTGTCCCTCTTCTGTAGTGTAAAGGAAGTCACCAAAGCAGGATTCTTCACCTTCCTGCAAGGTGCTTCATAGGGTAGTGAATTTTTAACTTGAAATCACAAGCACAAACTGTGCCAGAGATTTCTGCACAAAGAGGCAGAACAGGACTTCAGCTGTCAGCAGCCTTCTTCTCTAAGCTAGTCAGCATTTCTAGTAATGATGGCCACCTAAGTTAAGCTTTTCCTTGCCAGCATGGAGCTGAACAAGACCATTGTTACCTGGTCAGCAGTGAGGTTAAGGAGGAGTTAAATACCACCTGGGTATTTTTTAAATTTATGTATTTTACAGATATATAAACATCTTCCTTTATTTTTTCATTTCCCAGCTGAAGGAAATGTGTCGTAGGGAACTCGATAAGGCAGAGTCAGAGATCAAAAAGAACAGCTCTATCATTGGTGACTACAAACAGGTAAGTCCTACTTAATGATGATGTGGTTTGCTGTCAAACTGTGAGATTTTCTCAGGTATTTTAGGAGATTTCTGGAAATAAGTGTAATCTGTGTCATGCATTTGAGGAGACGTTTTAGCTGCTTTAAATGGGAAGCTTGTTCTCTTTGCCCTGATGTATTTGTAGATCAGTCACCACAACCTCAGTTGTAACCCTAACATTGTTCAAATGCGCTGGTGTACATTAAAGGTTCACCTCCTTCACCAAAACAATGTTCCAGCTTCCCTCCTTCAATCAAATAATAACTGCATACAGGAAATAAAAAGATGCCTTTTTTCTGTCAAAGATTTTTGCTTCGGAATTCAAGCATTAGGTATCATGGGAGCAAATTCATGCATCTTTTTAGTGGGCCTGTAAGTTTCAGAACATTCTAAAGTCTGTATCATACAGGTCTTGAGGAATGAACTGGTTTTTTTTTTTGATATCCTGGCTGTCTTTGCCTAGTTATTCTACCCCAAAGGCAACAAAAAGAGCCTTTTCTGGCTCCTTTAAGCAAGGCTAAACTGCTAATAATTTGTGTTGAAGCTGCACCTTTTCCTGTGGGCATAGAAGATAATGTAGAGAATGAGAATATGTACAATGAGGCAACGTAATGCAGCATCCCAATTTTCCTGGCTTTCTAAGAGCCCTCAGACTATCCATGTTAATATTCCTGTAGCATTTAGCTGTGCTTTAGCATTCATTTGGGAGGAAATTTACATTTATAAATGGTGTGGTAACATAATTTTGCTTGTCAGATTTGTTCCCAGCTGAGTGAGCGACTGGAAAAGCAGCAAACAGCAAATAAAGCTGAAATTGAGAAAATACGGGTAAGAGACCAAATAGATCCACAGTTACAATGTTTAAATCTCTTAGTAACATCATAACAGTGAGCACTAAGTTTATTTCATTACTAAAATGGTGGTTGAAAGAGAGTTCCTTTGTGACTTGGTGGGGGGTGTCTTGGAGTAGAGATGAGTAACTGTCAGCTCTTTCCCCTATTGTACTGGCTACATACTAATGTTAATGCTGGGCAACAGCAACTTGATTTTTTGTGCGGTCTTTTTT
>JBCJKH010046687.1:9720-24594 GCA_039877255.1 Loriculus beryllinus | reverse complement strand
CATTTTGGCTTTCTCGGCTGAGCAGCAGTCTTCAGCAGGAACATTTGAACTCTGTTCCCACAGAGAAAGAGCTAGGAGAGAAAAATACAGATCTAGACCAGATGGTGTGAAACTTCTCCTTCGTGCCTGTAGGGCTGGAGGGATGGGCTTCTTCACAAGAGTGCCAGGGAGATAAATTCATTGATGCAAATGCGTGGTGCAATGATGAGTATGCAATAAAAATCAAAGCCAGCACTGAAAAGTGCAGAGTAAAGAAGGTGTATGGCTATACACTCAGCACTTGGGATAAGGTAAACTAATGAAGAAGAATCAATCAGGGTAGTCTGCTCTGTGTAGCGTGTAAAACAAATATGTTTTGTGGTAGTAATTCTGTTCTATACCATGTTATGTTCATATGCAGGAGGAAAGAGTAAATTCATTGTCACACACAACCTTAATTTTGTGCCAAAATTAACGTAGTGCTTATTTGTGCCAAAATTTGGCTAGTTTTGGAGGAATTAACTTTGACAGATCTGTAGGTTTTTGGTGTCTGGACATGCACACAACTTTGTCCATGTACTGTAATGTCAGAGGGCATGTGTGTACCCAAATAGCTGGTCACTGCTAGATGTGCTAGATGGCTCTTCCCCCCCACTGCTTTCTCCTCTGGTTAGCTGAGGTGTTCGCGCAGCCATACAGGGAGCTGGATATAGAAGCTGGTAAAGATAATGCTTAGTGTGTTGCTGAAACTGAAGCTTGCAAAGTGCTTGTGTAACCTAAGCACAGGAGCGGATGTGAGGAGCCAGTAACTGAGAGCTGAAGGTGAGGGAAACGTGCATGGTAGAAACCCTAAGCAAAGGGTAAGCAAAAGCCCTGCAATAAACTTGCTGCGTGTTACAAAGCCACACACTAAAGCCTGAAGTGTTGGACTTTGTTGTGACAAGTGAGGTCTGGTTTTAATGTTGGAGGTGAGCATCTCTGAGGCTAAGCAGTGAATTAAGTTCTGAATGTGTCCTGGGAAGAGAACTGACCATGGCTGAATACCCTCCCCTCACCAGCACTTGAGAGCTCTTGTGCTGCAGAAAGACAAACTACACATTAAAGCTGTGGATTTCTTTTCCCATCACATGAAAGATTATGAACATTTAAAGACCACTGTTCAAGCTTATATTCAGATTGTTTTGATTAAGAGGGGAAGAGGAAGAGCATGATGAGCATGATAAACATGATAAATAAGGTACGTGATAAGTATAGGCTATCACCTGCGTAGTCACCAGCTTTGCATATGCATGCATAGGGAGAGGAAAATGTATGACATGAGCTTCTACTGTAGGGTGAAGATATAGTTGTGTCTGAGATACCCTGTGTAAGGTAAAGGTTTGGTTACTTTTATTTAGCCTTCCAACCACACTCTCAGATGTGAAGGGAAGAATACAATTGTGCAAGAAGAAAACCTTAGGCTGCAGAAATAGCTCAAAAGAGAGAGAACAACGTTACTGCATCTCATGTGTTTCCAACAGTTAACACTGATAGGTCTAAAAAAATCCAGGAAGAAAAGCAAAGGCGCCTGAAGAAGTTGCTGGAGTATTGCTCATCCAGGACACTTAGCACCTAGAAGTCATGGAATCCCAGACTGGTTTGAGTTGGAAGGGACCTTAGAGATCAATCCAGTTCCAACCCCCTGCCATGGGCAAATCCTGAATTACAGTAGCCTGGCTGGAAGAGAGTGTAGATGCTAGCTGGGACCTGTTCACTGCCTTGTAGCACAGCCTAGTATCTGCTGAATGATCAGGAAAGAAGCTCAGTGCACCAAGGATTTGGAAATACTGAATTGACCAAATGCACATCATCAGCTTCAATCAATTGGTAGTCAGGCATGGTCCAAAATGGCTGGGGTTTGTCTTCAATGTTTGATATGCTGTTATATCTATAAAGCGTGCATGCTGGAGCTCTAGAAAATTATGCTTAACTTTTTTTGGCTTTTTATGTTCTCCGTAGTTTTTTTTTTTCCTCTGGTAACTACAGAAACTTAGCTTATTGCAACCTAAAGGTCCCTATGTCAAAATACTGCCCTCTGTGTGTTAAAACTAGATGAGATGTTAACATATAACCCAGATAATATTTGCCACTTTAAATGGAAATGAACAAATAATGGAATTTTACCATTCTGGATATAATCTGCTGTATTTTCCTTTGTATTTAGACTGATCTTAAACCCCCTCTTTCCCAAGCCCTGGTGTACAGCTAAGGCCATGTGCCTGTTTCGGAGGCAAGCCTGTAACCTGCAACATGATGGATGGTCATTGTTGTGATGTTGCTGTCTGTGTACAAATGAGAATGGGGTGATTAAAGGATTGAGAGCATATTGAGCAGTCAGCAATTTAAAGATTGTAGCTGGCATAAAAGCAGAGGCACAAAGCTTTTATCTCAATAGCTCAGATGACAAAAGTGAAGTAGCTGCAGCAGTGCTGGTCCTGAATGTTTAGTTGGATATACCTCTGAGCTTTGGTGGTCTTGGTATCCTGCCTGGTCAGATGAAAAGCCACCTCACATGCATCTGCACAGCTGCATTTGCATCTGGAATGTTGCACTATCAGTGCTCCAAAGAGCAGGCAGGCACCCAGGCATAGCTGAGCTGTGCCATGGTGTCCTGGAGTGTCCCCAACCATTCTAAATGTGGCTTTTGTTTGGGTTGTAAGGACGCTGGGAAGCGCAGCCCTGACTCCTACCTCTGGACAAGTGCATTTCAAAGGAGGCAAAGAAACATCCTCAGAGCACCAGAGCAAGCTCAATGTAGTGTGAACTCTCAAAGCGATGCAACTGAAGAGGGATTCAAAGTGTAGTCAAAGTAAAATATGTGCCTGGATAAATATAATGGCATTTTGAAAGGAAAAAAGGATTTCTCTGAATAATATTTAAAATGTAATATTGCAAATTGCTTGAATGGATAAAAATGACATTTTTAGAAGGTCAGGAATTGCTTCAGAACGGTATCTAATCTTTAAAGTTGAGTAAAAGAATCTGCTTTTTACAGCCGAGCTCCTGCTTATGTTGCCAGTGATTCACTGCCAGCTGAGGCCAGGGTGGTGGGTTTGGCCCTCTGGCTCTGTGGATTAATTGCATCAACCTGGATTATGGCCCTTTCTGCAAGTGATTGTGTGAGCTGTTTGGTGATCTCATCGAGCCTCTAGGAAAATGCATTACTGCTGCAAGGAAAGGTGAGGGGAAAAATCTGAGCATTCTATGTACATGGCAAAGCAAAACAACCTGCTGTGGCTGGCAGAGGTGGTTGGCACCGTTTTCCTTCATTGCTTACTGTACTGAGCTTCTTGGCATGATGCTTGGGGTGCCCCTGCCCTTGCTGTTAGGCTCATGGTCTCAGATTAGGGTTTCCCTTGCTTTCTGGAGGCTGTTCTGCCTGGGCATAGAGTGTGCTGTAGCTGGGGGCTGGTGGGGCACAGTAACTGATGGGCTGAACTGGCATCGCAAATACTTACACACTGAAGCATGGTTCTGGTATCAGCGGTGTTATAGACAGCTCAGTTAACCATGTGCCACCATGTAAAGCTAATTTCCCTGCATAGAACCACAGAATGATTTGGGTTGGAAGAGAACTTAAGACCATCCAGTTCCAACCTCCCTATGCCATGGGTAGGGACACCTTCCACTAGACCAGGTTGCTCAAGCCCCTGTCCAACCTGGCCTTGAAGAGCAGGCCTGCTCTTAAACCTTATCCTCCTGAACCAGATATCTCAGGTAATGCAGGAAGATGTAGTCTGAGAGGTGGTAGCACAACAGTTTGTGGAAAGGGTAACTGGTGGGATAAAGTTGTATTTTGAAGTACCCTCTGGATTAGAGCTCTACTGGCAGATCATCAGGTCAGTATCTGCAGGATATTGACCTGATGCAGAGAGGCAGTGTCTGGCTTGCTTTGAGAAGTGCAGCCAGCAAGAAACAATGCTGTCCTCTTAAAAATGTGCCCATGCTTGTTCTTCCTCCCCCTTTTTGCCTTGACAGCTGAGAAGAGCAGGGAAGCAGGGGATAAACCACATCCCCATCATTTGTACTGGGTTAAACAAAGGGCCATGGGAGTTCTGAGTTGTCAAACTCAGAGTTTCCCACATGATGGGATATGAATGAGTGGTTCTGGCACAGACATCATATCTGGGGTCCAACCTTCCCATGGCAAATTCTCTGTCTTTATTAGCCTATCTTATCAGAGCATGTAGGGGACCATATGTCATGTGGAAGCTGCATAGGTTGCAATGACACATTACTTGGTGTTTTTATTAGCTTTGTGAAATTCCAAGGCATGGTTACAGTGAGGGCTAAGCAATTACAATGCTGCTTTAAATGCCTATTAAATAATTACAGTCACAGAGACAATATCAGCCTCCTTGTCTCCAAAGCTGTATTCTAGTAAAGCCATTTTATCACTATTGCATTTTTTGTTAATACATTTGGTCTTAGGTTAGTTTTAAAAGGATTCTTCTGTGCTATCACAAAAGGGGCTTCACATGTACGCTTGTCCTTGGGTGGAGAATCTCCGGGGATCACAGGTGGATGGCACAAGCTATGGCAATATGTGTGGTTGACACTAGACCGAGGAACTGAGTGAACAGGAAAGCTTTGCCTGAGCTCATCAGGGAATTAAATAGGGAATTAAATAGCCTTTGCAGGCTGATTGAAGCAGTGCCAGCAAATCCTCGCTCCTGAGCTGATTGGAAAATTGCAGTTTTCTTTCTGGTAACTTTGAATGCTTTCCTTCCCTTCCTCCTGCCTCCTGCTATTGTTTCACTCCAGTAGTTCAGAGCTCACTCGCTGTGACTGGAGTTTCCCAATAAAACAAAATCACATTCAGCAACAGAAGAGATTAAATATGGATGGATGCTGATGTGTTGGGAAGTTGACTCCATTTCACTTTTCTCCCTGCTCCGTATGGACTAAGGAAGAAGTCAGCTTTAAGGTCACTGTATACCCTGGTAAGGCTGACTTTTTTCTTGTAGCAGTGGTGACCTGCTGTTGTTTGACTGCTGAAAGGTGCATAACAGCAAGCAGGTAATAGCTGAATTGTGATTTCACAAACCTCTGGACCAAACTTCTCCATCCTCACTGAGGGGTTGTCAGCAGTGAATTTGTTCTTCAGAATTCATGGTGGGAAGCTCTGGCTAGGTCAATACAGTACAGCATCAGCTCTTCTAATGTCTCGTGCACAAGTCCACTGACAAATGTACACTGTGCAGAATGAGATGACTCACTCTGGGGAAGTGTGGGGTGGTACTGAGGCCTGTCTGTCTCTTGCAGGTTAGCCAGAGATTGGAATTACCTGGAGCATGCCTTGGAGAATTTTGTGTGTCTACAGTGTTCAGACCTTGGCAGGGTACCCACTGTATGTGAGGGAAGCAGGAATTTTGGTACTATGTAAAGTTTGCTCCTGGTACCTCCAGATTTGTGTCAGGTGGAAGTGTCTCACCAGGCTTCCCAGGGTGCAGGCAATTTTGCACTTGGATATAGGGACCTTTACAGTGATCCTGGTGCAGATTTGATCCATCAGGGCTGATTCAGGTTGGCTTCCCACTGTCCTTTGAATCAGCTTCAATGGCTGTAAGAAGATTCCCTGGCTTCAGACACCATGGAGAGTTGCTACCCAAAGGACCTAACAAGCTGTTGGCCTAAAAAGCTATGTTACAGGATGCCCACTCCTTCTTTCTCAGCATCTTGGCCCTGTAAATGCATGGAGGTGTAGGTGGAATTGGCTGCCCTGTTGCTATCTTCTGTAGAAATAATGAAGCTGAAGAAACCAAGGAAACCTGAGGAAGTGGGGTTTATTCTAATACAACCAGGAGTTCAGCTTATGCTTTCAGATGCCTTTGGTTTGTAGCGACTGTGGTCTGAAGAATTGAGTACATTGCTAACAGTTTGTTGTGATGGAGGATGAAAAAGAAACGGGATAAACTTTATCACTCAGCGTTTGGGTGACATTTGAGAAATGCTAAATTAACCTTCAAAATGTCTCCAAATGTCTTGTTTAGGGAAAGAAAAAAAAGAAGTCCAAGACATTCAGTCTGGTTAACGCAGACAACGAATGAGTGCATGTAAACAAATTCCCTCAAGCACTCATTGCCTCAGCCGCCAGTATTTCATCAGCTTATGAATAATTTCCACATCTATCTTATTGGACAAAAAATACCATCTTCTGAGCCTGAAGATGAAGAGAGAGCAATATCTTTAAACTAAACTTGGGTGCAGTTGAAGGAGAGGTTGTTAACTCCCCCAAATGCTCATGGTATTACCTTCCTGTTCTAATTAGAAGAAATTAAAACAGTCTTAATTCTCTACTTTTGTTGATAGCACAACTTTGCCATCACTCTGTGGGATTCCAGTTTCAGACCTTAAATTCTGGAATGAAAAATTAGCATAGGTTAACTGTTGTGAAGACCCTTTCCAGCCTGCCTTGTCCTTGTAGCTTCCGTGCTTCCACTCCTATGCATGAGATGCTGATGCACGTCTTTGTCTTTTCGAAAGGAGGCAGTCTCTTGGGGATGGCTCAAGCACGGTTGGAGCCATGGATGGAACAGCTCCTTTCTTGCTGCCCTGGATGCTGGGATACTGCTTGCTGAGGTTCTCCCAAGGGGCAGCCTGCTCCACTGCTGCCAGTGGATGTGCTGGCACTTAGTCAAAGATAGTTGTCAAGTTTTTCTGAAGCAGAACATCTCAATAGTCAACAGCGGACCATGTTCCCCATGGGAATCTGCTGAATATACTGGCTTCAGGAAGGATTAATGGCCACTAATCCTCCATTCAGGAGAAAAAGATTCAAGGGCTTGCCAAGCACCAAAGAGCCAGTTTAGTCCTTCCCTCCCTCACCCCCTGCTGCTGTTGCTTTTTTTTTTCTATATATATTCTTTTTCTTAACTTCTTTTTTAATAAATCCTTCTCAAAATTACAAAAGCAGATCCAGGCAATCACGGTGACTCAGCTGTAGAGCTATAAGCAGTCCACATTGCAGATTAAATTTGCAATTGGTAATATCATTGTGCTGTGCTGTGAAAATGAAAAATGACTTTCTTCCTACTTGCTACTTGCAAAGTACCAAGATTTGCATCAAACCAGAATGATTCCTAGAATAGGAAAGGGACGAACTGACACCCTCAGAAGGGTTAAAGACCATCTCCCTTGGTGTCCTGTTTTACCAGTACAGTAAACTTGGCTGGGTTTATCAGTAGAAGAAAAAAGAGACAGAAGCCAAAGCAATATATGACAGGGCATTCATTCACAGCTGTATGTTGCAGGGAATTGAGTTTCTTTCTGATCCCACCTGTGATATATTTCTACCTGCAAACAGTGCAATTGTGCTATTTCTAATCTGAAACCCATCCAGAACTAAAGTAACAGCAGATGCTGCTCATTTCAGTCAAGCATTGAAGAGTTCCTAAAGATTTTAACTGTTAGAGTGGAGAAATGAATTCCAAATGTTGATATGCTAATTATAATGTTGCATTTGCAGTGATTGCTTAAAAGTTGACTGCCCTTCTGATTGAATCCAATGCTTTCTCTTCTTTGGTTATAGGACAAAATAGACAGGAGTGTCCAGTCCATTCTATACCTCTGCGTTTTAATATCTTATTCTTGTCCTCTGGGCAACGGTTCCAGCAGTGTATAAATGATACCACAACATTGTCCATATGCTGGACTTTTCCCAGAAAAACTAAGCAGTGTTTGTGTATTCATTTTGAACACAAAGGAAGAATTTCCATTGAGAGCTGTAGGACCAGAAGATTCCCTTCATAGCCCTGCAAGTTTCTTCCTGCTACCCAGCTGTGGTCTTGTTCACCCATTCTTTTAACAAGTTCTGCTTTCTCTGTGTCCTGCAGGGGTGAGGTTAGGAGCCTGCTTTACCCAGATTGAATATCCCATTTGCTTGTTTCCCTGTGCCACTTCAGTGTGGCCTAGAAGATATCTGGGTGTTTTACTCTTTTTCTTGATTCTATATCAAATCAATGTTTTGAGTTTGTTTCTACCCAAAACCAAGGATTCAAAAAACAGGTTGGAAGCTGGCCAACCATTTTACCTTTGGTTTTTACATTATCCATGCTTCTGGAAGAGATAATGTGAAACTATGCAGGATATAACTTTGCTTTTCAAGGGTTTTAAACTGAAGGACTGTTGAATCGTGTTTATAAAGGAACTCCTCAACCTTGATTAGAAGACATCAAAGATGAAGAATCCTGTATTTTTCATGACAATTTTTTCCACCAGTTAAAAATCTTTACTGCTAAAACATGATCCTAAATGTCTGACTTGATTTGTAGGCTTTAGTTCTGTACCACTGATGTGTAATGCTTTGCTCCATTAAACTTAATTTTTTGGCACTGTGCTTTTTCTCCCTATGAAAGTTCTTAGGTGCTGTTACTGGTAATCTTGTTCTAAACAAAAGAGATTTATCTTGATGTTTCTTACTACAGGAGGTTTCCATCCTTAGATTTGTTTAAGGCTCTTTTCTGGCAACCTGTCCAAGTTTTGTAAAAGCTTTTTGAAAGAGATGTGATTTCCACATCTGCCCTTCCTGTTGTGTGTGGAACAGCCCCTTGTTTCTTTTCCCTGATCACCTTTGATCCCCTGAACACACTGGGTGTTAGTGCTGTGCTGTCCATTCATTACTGTTCTCTCTAGTTCCTCTCTATTCTCAGGCTTCCCAGCCACACCACCACTTTCTCTAGAGGGAATGGCCATTTATTTTCTCCTTGATGTATTGCTTGGTGTTGGACTGTACTAATGCACCTGTTCTTTAGGACTAATTTACTGAATGTCCTTGTCCTGCTTTTGTGAACACTCAACCCTCATCCATGTTTATCTGCATAGTTTAGCAGAAGTTATTTCCTTTGTATTTCCATGTCAGGGGTAAGTGTACTGAGACAGATCAATATGATATTTCTCCACACTCTTTTTGGTGTGCCTACAGGCTTCAGACTGCATAACCCTTTGAAGGGGCCTTCAGTGGAAGATGATTCCTCAAAGCCCTCTTTGTCTCCTCTGTCCTGACAGAGGACAAAAGCCTGTGCCCCACGGGCAGTTTTGGGGACTTACCCCACATTTCCTCACATCCGTTGTCTACAAAGCAAGTGGAGATGGAGAATTAGATAGAAAGAGGATCCCTGCTATCAGTAGGATATTGTGTTCTATAAGGGATTTATGGTGCTACAATAGGGTGATGGGAGAAAGCTTTAAATGTGGGGGTTAGATATGCTACAACATCGTGCTGCTGTTCTGATTGTAGATGTGTGCTGCAGTAAACAACTTTTCCTGAGAGTCACTCTCTACTAAAAATGCCTCATTGTTCCACACCTCCTCCTCCATCCTTTTCAGCAGTCCTTTAAAAGACTTAAAAGTGCCACTTCTGTCTCTGCTTGCAGGTATGCCACCTGAAATAGAGTGAACCATAAATCGCTTTAATAGATAGCAGCAGAAGCTTCACAAATCCTTACAATTCAAACTTAAGAGAAAGCTAATGTAGTAGTTCAGAAGAGGACTGGGAAACTGCAGTCATGCATTTTGTGCTGGTGGCTGGAAAGATCATGAACTAAATTCAACTAATCACATAAAGATCGTCAGTCAATAGAGCAATGGTTATATATTTAAAGGGCTTCATGACTCCACTGGTGAATGTCCTGTAGCTTGGTAATCATTTGCCCTTGAGTTAATTATCTGAGTCATATCAGCTTTGTGAAGCAGAGATGGAGTGGTGGGTGGTTTTAAACACCATAGAAATATTAAAATCAGATTGCTGTATCGTGAATCTTAAGAAAGAATGTCTTGGCAGGGGAAATACTTTTACTCTGAAGATCACCTTTAGCTTGTCCTCTTTCTTTGGCAAACAGTGAAGCAATGAGTGAGTCTTTCATCCAAAAGTCATTACTTTATTAAAAAAGCACACATGGAATTTGGTGTGACTGTGACCTAGACGTAAGGGTGGTACATATGCAGAAGTGGTGTTTAAGGATGTGTTATCATTTACCCCATACTAACCAAGGTTTCTCCTGGGTGCAAAGAAAAGATGACAGTGACTCCCCGAACTTGTCATGAAGATCCCGTACTTGTGAAATAAATACTTCAGACCTGCTTGTGCAAGTCTATGACTTCTGGTCACACTCGGAGGGCAGGATAGAGGAATTTATTGAGTTTAAGACTTTTTGTCTATCAGGAATTTTGAAACATGTCTTATGGAACTTAATGGATTATCCTTTGTCTGCTCACAGAGCCTCATTCATTGCTAAATTGAATGGGGCTTTGAGCAGCCTGGTCTAGTGGAAGGCATCCCTGCCCATGGCAGGGGGTTGGAACTGGATGAGCTTTAAGGTCCCTTCCAACACAAATCTTTGTGTGATTCTATAAGTCTGTATTTCTGTGCTGCTTACTTCCAGTTTGTTGTGGGAAGCAGTGAAATTCAGCAGAGTTCTGATCTTGAGTAGGGAGAGGCTTATGTCGTCCCTCAGGTTGGCTTTAGTTCCTATATGTAAGACTCTAAGCATACTCAGTGATCCAAGAATTGTATCACTGCTGAGCCCATGACAATTTCAAGAACATATTTAAGGTTCATGCAATGTTCTTGGAGAATTTTGTGCTTCATAGTGTCATCAGATATACACTTTCAAGACTGCTGATATTCTATGATTTTCCTGTCTGTAATGTAATTTAAATCAATTAAACTTCAGCTGGATATCACTGCAATCTTTCAAGGAATAGGAATAACGTGCTTCTAGGAAACGTATATTGTTTTTCTTTCCCCTCTATCATCATCTAAACAATTTCTCCCATCCTATTTCTTAGGGTTTTCTTAGGTAACTCTGTCAATGTGCACTATTTTCTCTTTGCATTTTGCTTGGCCAACCTGAAAAAGTCCCTGCAACCTGTTTTTTAAATGTCAGTTTGATTTGAGGTGGCAGTTAAATCAATACAGTCCTGCCTGAAATAGTAAATGTAAACACATTAAACAGGTCTTGTGTTCTCCTTGAACAGAGCCTGATCAGCTCCTACTGAAGTCAGCAAGAAGGGCCTTCTTCTTTTGTAGGGCTGGGTTGATCTTCTGGTAATATTTATTCATCACACAACAGGCCTCCTCTGATGATGTGAACTGAAGTTCATGCTGCTTTATCTAAGAAAAGAAATTAAGTTAATTAGATGCTTCCAATATACAGCAGCTTAATTTCCTTTAGGCTCTTGCAAAGTCTCCAGATGGGTAGACTACTAATCCTTTGCAATTATTCTCATAATTATAAAATGATAATTATGCCTGTTTTCTGATGATTGATCATGTTTCAGAATGGCTCACACGTGTATTCCTTGATACATGGACGTAGGCCTGATCTAATAAAAACTTCTGTATCTTCAACGGAAGCTGCTAAAGACCTGCTGAGGTACATGAATGGAGAATCTGGCTTAGAATACTAAACAGGTTTAAATTTGTAATGCTGGGTTTCCAACAGGCCCCTTCAGATGTCTTACTGAGTCCCTCTGCGGACCGTATCAACAGCATGCCTCCATATGTTGTTAATTAGGTATCCCAACTGTGTCTTTGGGGTTTGAAAGGAGAATTTACCATAATCATATGGCGTGATATGTCACAAAGATTCTTGCTTACCAAGAAATCCTCTTTAGGAAAACTGAGGCAGAGTTAACTCAGGTTAAACTCATCTGCTGAGATGTCTTTCTTTTTCTTTTTTCTTCGTTTACTTTTACTTTTTTGCTGTTGGAGGTGTTCTGATCTGAACAAGTGAATATTGGTTTAATACCTGGATGTATAGCCCCGGGATTTTTGGATCTGGGAAGCTGTATAAAAAGACATAGCCTAAGCACATTCCCACGCCATGGCTGTGCTGAGGTACCCCCTCTTCTGTTTGATCCAGAAGACGTTCTTTGTGTGCAAATTCTTCATAATCAAAACTTTCTCAAAAATAACAGTTTGTTGCAGGAGGTTGTTGGACAATCAATATTTCCAGATGCCACTACACCCTGTCCCATGGAAATAACCATGCTAGCAGCCCAATTTTTAGGGGATGTTCAGGTAATTGCTAAGTATTCCTGAAAAAGTGATGGCATTTGACTTTCCTCTATGAATTATCCTGCATTTGTGGCATTTTATAAACACCACAATTCTGAGTCTCCTTTAAATTATTATCAAAACCTTTCACCTACCTTACATCTAGACAAATTGGTAATCCATCTGTCTAGGTGTTTAAAACCTCTCTTAGAGTAATCCTTCTCTCCCAAATGAGGCCATTAAACCATGGGCTCCAAATGGGACTTGGTGATATTTTCCTACTTCATCACTTTAAACTCTTTTTTTACTCTATGGTAGCTTCATAAAGTAGCTTTTAGTATGATCAAGGGAGTCTGACTTCTCTCTAGCTTTCTGTGTAATGCATTTAAGGAACCCAAATCCTTTAAGTCAAGGACACTTTATTAATTTATGGCTACAGGAATTTTCCCCTTTGGCATTAATCTGTAGTGCCCAGGAGGTGCAGCTTTCCAGTCACGCAAAGCATAAATGTGTGTCTGATGACAGGCTCTCAATCACCTCTTTGTAAAGCCACGAGCCCATGTGAAGGTAGTGGTCTGGCTACTTGTAGGCAGACCCACATTGTCTGCAAGCTGCCAGCATGGCTGTAAGCTGCTAGCTCAACATGAGGTTGTTGTGTGAGACCAGACAGCGTGAGCCACAGTGCCTTAGAGAGGAGAGAGGATTATACTTCAAACAGTAATCCTTGTATAATTCTGCTATCATCAGTATTGCTCTCAACCTGAAAGCCTGGACACAAGCAAAAGGGGCAGCTGCTGCATTGTACTCTTCTGAAACCTGTGATGCGAGTTGGTAGGGCAGGGATGGGGAGAAGCATGCTCATGCCTGTAAGTTCATTCACTTTTCCAGCTCCATCAGCTTGATGTAAGAAGGTACTATCTCTCCAAATAAATGTTCTCCTTCTCATTGCACCATTGCAAAAGGCATGGCCATCAGCACCATTCAAAACAAAAGGAACCAGCTCTTGGGGCCCTTGAAAAACTTGCACAGAAAGTCTTGCCTTGCCTTACATTTACATCTCGATAAGCAGCCACAGCACAAGCTGAGAGGACTCTTTTATAACCAGAAAGTTTGTTCCTGAACAATACAATGAGGTCTGGGCAGGCTGATTATTGTGTCTGCTGCATTTATTCATGGTGAGAATATTCCAGGGGACAGGGTTTGTTGCAGATTTATTGTGTGTTTTAAGTAGTTCTGTCCCTCATTTTCCTATTGACATCCTTTTATTAACAGGCAGCAGAAATACCCTTTTTAAGCTTTCAATTTTACCAGCCCCAACAAGCCAAAATCTCAGGCTGCTCTTTACCATGATCTTTCTGTCTCTTGCTTTTGCTTTGCAGAGAGTGGTCCCAACAGAGGGCAATGGTGACACTAGCGCAGCCTTAACTCTTCTGACAAATGCATCACCATGTCCATGTTGGGATGATATTAGCCCCCTGACCCTCCTGGCCTCCTTGTTGTCAGCAAGAAGACATCATCTGGTCAATGAACATACTCAAGGCTTTCTTCTGTTCAGATATCTCCAGCTGATGAGCTCCCAGTGTAGAGCAGGATTTCTCATACTTGCTGCAATTGATTGTTAGCACCCAGAAGGATGCATTTCACCTCATTTCTGCTGTTTGCGTTCTCAAGATCATGCCGTTCTTTCTGTGTAATGCCCCAGACACTCTTAATTTTTGCTGCATTTATTGAAGCTGCTTAATTTTAGCCCATTTTCATTTGGCTTGCTTAAGTCTAAATTAACAGGTAAGCTTCTAATTAGATACCACTATAACTAACCCAGCCAGAGGAATCGGTGAAGTCTATTTGTAAAGTCATGCCTGTGCTTGTATGCCTAACCCTCTATGCCCATATTTTATGCATACTTAGAATAAGATGCCATCAAACATGACAAAAGATTATCCAATGAGCCGTTCAGCTATAATGCTTACCTAAATTGAACGCTGTGTAAAATATATTACAGTTTACCAAAGAATATGGAATATACTTTACCTTACACTAAAAACTGTATTTACTCCCCAAATCAATCATGTTTCCCAAGGCTGATGAATTAAATCTCTGTTCCTGTAAGCACCCCAGGCTTTGGATTGGAAGGTAAAGACAGAAAGCTTCTGCAGTGGTTTATTTTTATCTGTGGAATCCTTCCTCTCTTGAAAGAAGGCACTTGTGCCCATAGCGTATATATACTTTTTGATGTGCTTTCTGCAATTTCTTCCTCTTGTATTTGTTCTGTTTCCATCAAGTGTTTCTGAAGAGTACATGCAGCCATCGCAAGAGGTAAGGTGAAGTGACAGGTAGAGTGATGCCTTCTGGGTTCTTGTCTGAAACAAATCAGCACAAGCACAAGGTAGAACTTCCTGTAGGGACACAGAAGTAGGCAACTTGCTGGCAAGTGTATTCCTTGTAAAGAGAGTGCCAAGAGACTATTCCTAGTTATTGCAGGTCAGAGTTACCCCAAAGCATTCATATCTTGAGAAATTCTCTGCCAAAGTCACTTTGAAAATGTTCTTTTCAGTTGAGTCATCTGTTCCTATGTTTCACATAGAGATCTGTGGTTTGAGAAAGGATTTTTTTTTTCCCCATTTCCTGCAGCTTGCCACGTCAAGAAAATATGAAATTTGAATAGACATAAATCTTTCTGCTATTCAAATGCCAAGGCTTGATCTAGAAAAGCACTGGACTTACTTTTGCTTCTTCTGCTTACATGTCCTTAGAGACTGCTATCAGTAGAGATCTGATACTTGCAATAGCCACTACTCTAAAAACCTGTTGTGTTAAGTTCACTTCTGCAGTGACATTCATGTGCCTGATGCCAACTA
>JBCJKH010046685.1:12274-25457 GCA_039877255.1 Loriculus beryllinus | reverse complement strand
GAAGGGAAGGGAAGGGAAGGGAAGGGAAGGGAAGGGAAGGGAAGGGAAGGGAAGGGAAGGGAAGGGAAGGGAAGGGATAGGGAAAGAAAGGGAAGGGAAGGGCTAGGGAAAGGGATAGGGGAAGGGCTAGGGAAAGGGATAGGGAAAGGGAAAGGGAAAGGGAAAGGGAAAGGGAAAGGGAAAGGAAAAGGAAAAGGGAAGAGAAAGAAAAAAGGAAAGGGAAAGGGAAAGGGAAAGGAAAAGGGAAGAGAAAGAAAAAAGGAAAGGGAAAGGGAAAGGAAAAGGGAAGAGAAAGAAAAAAGGAAAGGGAAAGGGAAAGGAAATGGGAAGAGAAAGAAAAAAGGAAAAGAAAAGGGAAAGGAAAAGGAAAAAGGAAAGAGAAAGAAATAAAAGAGAGGGAAAAGGAAAGGCAAAGAGAAAGGGAAAAGGAAAGGGAAAGGGAAAGGAAGAAGACATTAAGAAAGGAAGAAAGAAAGGAAGAAAGAGAGAGAGAGAGAGAGAGAGAGATAATATTTTTTTCCTATTGGCATTAAGAGAATGATTTTATAAGTGGTTTCAAAATAAACCACATTTTGCTGAATCAAAACCTTTCATGTGTATGGTAAAACCATCATTAAAGGCCATGCTTCGACCATGAGTATCATGTAACTGGTTGGAAAATATTTTTATAATTTTAATTAACTCTTCCTTATATTGTTGAAAGGTATATCAAGCAATATTTATATTATCTGCAAAAGGTGAGCTGTAGTGTTCTCTGTTTCACTGCTTATTTATTGCTTTCTTACAGTAAATTGAAAGCTTACCTAGAGTATACACACGACTAAGTTTATGGTCATAGCTGCTTTAATAAAGGAAAATATCTGCCTTCTTCACATAATAACTGTCATAAAGACAGTTAAGTCAGAATCTAATCCAAAATACGTTAAAGTAAATCAGTCTATGAAGACAATAGCAGAACATGCAGCCTCAAACTACCAGGGGTAGAAGTATATGCTAAAATCGAAGCATCCAAATAGCAGAAATAATGTCAGCTTCTGGCACTTTTGAAGCTAGCTGTCCTTAACCCTTCCTGTCCCACCATACAGATCTTTGCACAATCAAGGCCTGAGTGATTATCAGTGTTTGTCATCTTTGGGTCTCAATGGCTTGGTCATATTTACTTGTAGTGAGTCTTTCTGAAAAAGCTAGTGACTACTCCTTTTGTCACTTCTGTTTAGTCACGATAGTTTCAGCTGCAAATAATCATTTCATACTTTTTTTTTTAGGCTGCTCATAATGTTTTTGTTTTGGTTTGTTTTTTTTTAAGAAATCCTTTTTCTAGGCTGAAATTTTCCAGCTGCTTTCAAGTCCAGAAGGTAAATATTGGAACATTTGAGTAAAATCCCTTTAACCACTTTTACATCATTGACAAAGTCTGTTGAAGCCAATGGAAAGATGCCCGCTGACTTCAATATTCTTTGGATCACACACTTGCTGTGTGAAAATGAGGTTATTTTTGCTGTTTAAACTCAGATATTCTTCACCATCATGGGCTATAAATTATCCAGGAGGAGTTTTTGCTAGCACAGAATTTACAGTCACCACAGGCAGGAGCTTTTCCCAACAGCTACACTTGTGGACCTACTTTACCTACTTCCTCTTTAACACCAACATCATTTATATATCTCCATATGTCTTATACATCCTATGCATTTAAGAACTGAGATACAGATCTAAAGATGCATGATTCTGTCAGACAGGCACCACCTTTGCTGTGAAACAAAGAACATATCTTACAATCAACCAGTCATATATAATATGACTATAAAGATTCTGATCAACTGACAGGTCATGTAGAATGAACTTCTAACAATGGGCATCTCAACTGGTGCAATAGCTGCAGGAATGGGATAAGTTAGGGGTACAAAGAGGAAAGGACTTGGCATGCTTACGCATGATTCATGAATTTTGGTCAGTACCATTACTATTTGTCCTTCCTCTAAAAAGCAAGGTTATGGCATGGGCTTTCCCACAGACACAGCAATTTAACAGGTCACTTGTTAAAATGCTAAAGTTGTCTGTTAAAAATGCAGTGCTGCATTTAGAAAAAGTTAGGCACATTGTCTGAAATACAAGGCTAAGGCTCAGAGTCATAAAGAACATCACAAGTCATCTCAACCTCCCTGCTCACAGCAGGCTGATTTGTTGGAGTCTGTCACAGACTTTTGCCTTGCAACACAGAAGTTTCATTGAGCCTAGTCATGTCCAGAACTGCATATGGCTAATCAAAAAGCTGTTATTAAGATCAGAATGAAGAATTACTGAATGCACAAGGTAAGTGGAAAATTGCAGGATCTTCATTCTGTAGTTCCTTGCATTTCTTTCATTCAAGCTATGCTAGGTAACACTCATAAGGGTTGCAGAAGAAGAAAAGGGAAGTATTTTCTACACACGCGCAGAGTACTCAGATGCTTTCAGCTATCTGGCAATGTAGTCATGAGAGTGTGGCATACCAAGTGGAGTTATCTCAGGCATTGTAAGGGTCCCTAATGACAAGCTGTAAAATATATGTATCTCCTGAGCCAACCCACATCTAATTTGCTGAGTAGAACAAAAGAAGACAACAAAATATTAAAAAAAATTGAACAAGCCATTTGATAGGAAGATTTTGGGTTTTGTTTTATGCTGCTTTTCTAACCAGAAAGGAAAGAGGAGATAACTTCTTTTAGAAAAAATTTCTCACAATCAGTTTTGGGTTTTTTTCCAAGAGTTAAGACCCCAGTAGAAAAATGTTTGTAACAAAAAGACAAGATAAAGAAATGAAAGACACTGAAAACAAACGAATAAAAGGTGATAGGAGATATTCTTTTAAGCAGGTGTTAGGCAGAGATAAGAGGAGAAGACAGGAATAAAACTGAAATAAAAGAGTTCCTGCATCTGCGACTGCAAGTGGTCAGGAGATTAGACAACATGTAAATAATTTTCATTCTTTCATATCTGAAGCACTACATGTGGAGGGAATTTCAGGGCAGAGGAAGAGACCAAAATGATACACTTGCAGGTTGTGGAGGCCTTGATCTATTTCAGAGTGCTTCTGCCTTCTGCAGTTGTGAACCATTCATCCTAATTGAAAGCTTTCTTCAAAATAGAAGACGAAGACTGAAAAACAGTGGAAGAAGAAGGCATCCCAATTTGAGAGGAAGGGCAACGCACCATCTCTAAACTGTATGTTTGCCAGAAAAAGGTGTTAAGTGTGTTTGGCACAGCTTGGGAGCTTAAGTGTTTGTTATCTCTGTCAATTGCCCATGGGTTAACTACAACACCAAGAGCTCATTGTGCTCCTGTCAGCTAGAATGCATTACAATAGTCAAAAGAGAGAGAAACATCTGAGCTTGCACCTGCATTTAATTAGCTGGTCTGGAAATAAGGGTGTGAAAGAGCCGCTCCAGATCATGCAGGGAGGAGTGCCTGAAACCTGGGTAGGTGTCCAATTCTCATTCTTATTATTTTTAAATCTTTTTTTCCCCATGGCTGATTGAAATAAAATAGCTCATTTAGAAGATTCGAACATTTATGCGGCTCTTTACTGTGGAACACTGAATGCAATTCAACAGTATGTAGGTGCTGTTAGTTTTGTTCTTTCAGATCAGCTTTAATTGACACTGATGATGTTGAAAAAACATTTATCTGAGAAAAAGCTTAGTTCAGTTGTTATCTATTCTATAATACAATTATCTCTTTAGTCTTGCAAAAATTATACAATTTGAAGAGGAATATAGCTTCTTTGAAACTGTAAACATATAGATTACTGCTAAAATGAAATTTATTTAAAACATCGTGGCTTGCCCCCACAACAACTTCCAATAGAACTTTTTTCATGGACTCTGTTGGAAACTGGAGAATTCCCTAGAATTTAAAATTCTTTTCAACATTTAAAAGTAGTTGCCTTGTAGAAGACTCCTCGGTAATCAAGCTGATATTATTTTTTCTGGAGAAACTGAAAATTATTTTCTACATTTTCAAGCTCAGTTTTAAAAGCAAGAGGTTTTATTTCACTGTGTGTCCAGGTTATTTACATTGCTCTGCTGGTTTGAAATATTTTTACTTCCATCCTAGCTTATTCCTGACCCGGGTTACTTCTTGGCTCTCACAATTGTTTGAACAGTTTCAAAGCAGAAAAAAAAAAAAAAACAACAATAAAAAAAAGTAAATAAATAAAAATACCCACCACCCTAAACAAGAAAACCCTTGGGGTTTATACTTGAGACTTGAGTATGTTTAAAGCAGTGGTAAGTTTCCCACCAATTTCTTTGGATGCAGGACAAAATACTAAGGACTTCGCTAGGGCTGAGGATCTGGCCAGTAAAGTTTATCAATCACTTCTTCAGGCTCATGGGTGAAGCATAACTCCAAATCTACACCACACACACTTAAGGCTGGCTTTTCTTTCTCAGCCTATGTAATATTACTGTTGGGCTGAGTGAGCATAGAGAGTGTTTTTTGGAAGAAAAAGCATTCTGTTCAGGAACCAATGTCTTTGCTGCTCACTAAATGCCCAGCTTTACTCCTTATGAGGCTTCAGGCCTGTCTTAATTAAATGGTAATACAAGTAATGTGATATTCACAGATTATTTTTTTTCTTTTCATGTGTAGGTTGGGTAAAGACTGGTGAACAGAAGTCTGTATTAAATAACCCATCTTTATGTCTGTAGGTAGCCAAATAGACAGTCTTTATTATTCTCTTTCAGAAATCATTTAAACAGCTTAAAATAATTTTCACAAAGTCCTTACAGTGGAACTTTTGTTTGATCACATTCAACTGTGCTGCAGTTGTAGCTTTAAGCATACATGACTCAGACAGAAGAGTTTTCAAGTAATTTATGTGTCCCTCCCTATTCAATGTGTGTGAATCAGGTTGCCACCCACTTTTTTGGGCAATGATTTACAGTCCTAATGCATATAATCACCTGCAGAATGTGAGTCATAGAGAACGTTTTTGAACCCTAAACCTCTGCAGGTATGCAAAGGAGCTGGGCTCCTCCTGCTCCTAGAGAGGTGTCAGCAGCCTCATGGTTTTGCACAGATTTGTGCTCTAATTACAGCCCACAGCAGGTGTTTTCTAAATCATTCTTCTCAGGTGAAGCAAAGTATTCCTACAGAAAAATATTAACCAGAAGGCATGCTTGAATTTTCAGGACACATTGAATGTGTCCCTCAGTACCTTTAGCAAAGCACAGACTTTATTAACCTTATCCTTTACAGGAAAAGAAAAAAAAAAAGAAAAAGTAGTAAGTAATGATCCTGCTGTTGAATCCTCTTG
This sequence comes from Loriculus beryllinus, assembly GCA_039877255.1. Lineage (NCBI taxonomy): Eukaryota > Metazoa > Chordata > Aves > Psittaciformes > Psittacidae > Loriculus > Loriculus beryllinus. The sequence goes on along the minus strand of JBCJKH010046685.1, from coordinate 20,158 downwards.
GATCAACCTACCTGCAAATTGCAGATTTGGAACTGTATTTTATACTTTAGTTTACAGGTCTACTTTGCTGTAATATTAGAAGCAGTGACTTACTCCTCTCACCTGCACTCTGCAGCTCCCACTGCTGTCAGATGTGAAGTTCTTTGATTGTAGGTCCCCAGTGCTTGGAGCACATCTTCTTGGGACATGTTAAAGAACAACAGAAACAGAGCATTATCTGAAAAGGTCAACCTAGCAGCATTCTTGCAGGATTCTACAGGTGTTCTCTGCTGCACCTACCCCTGCCTCCCTCCCTCCCTCTCTCCCTTCCTTCCTCCTTTCCTCCCTTCCTCCCTCTTTCTTTTTCTTTTTTTTTTTCTCCTTTTTTCCTTTTTTTTTTTAAATTTTTAATTTCTATTTGTTCAAGTAAATGTGAAGTTTGTCTGCACACAGGTAAAAATACTACTATGATCCACGTGAACACTAAAGAGTTGAACAAGGGATATTTTCATTACGTAGAGATGGCAGCCTGTTCTGTACAATGTCACAGTAACCATTGTATAGTCCTCTTAAAATTTTAGTCCTTGCTATTTCAATGCAAAGTGGCAAGGACAATTTCAACTTAAAGATATTGCTCTTTCTTTTTCTTTCAGCAAGAGGAAGAGCTGTCTGATGTTCTTTAAAAACTATATTAAAGATCTTAATAGTCATTTTTATGAGGAAAAAAAGGGTGTTAGCTGAGATATGATAGCTGTTGAGGTCTGAAACAGATTCTTTGAAGAAAATACAAAATGAACCAAACCATAAAAGGCAAGTGAAAGATTGAAAATGAAGCTTCTTCCTTGTTGCATCCCTACTTAAGAGTCATCTTCACAGCACATGATCTTACTAGTATACAGCAAATGTGTACCACTAGGGCTGTTTTAGCATTGCATCTGAGCAGTCAAGTGTTTATGGCCATAAGGCAGCAAAAGATGCAGTTTGGAGCAGCTAAGTTGAAGTTTATTAATTTAAGGTTTCTTTTAAAAATTGTATTAGAGAAGAGAAATAGGAAGGACCAGGAATGACATGGTCAACAGGTGATGGTGCATGGGAACTAGAGCAGTAATATATCACTTTCCAGGCAGATCAGGGCTTAGCTGAAACCAGCAGCAATGTCAGGATTGTTTTAGTCCTTTCTGGTGCTTCCCTGTGAAACCCTCAAAATCATATAGAAAAGATCTGTATTGTCCCAGTGCCTTCCTGAATCCTGTACCCCTCTCCTTTGTCCTTTGGTGATTTGTGTGATAACCTCCTCAAGGGATGAAAGTGCAACCTATTTTTATTTTCTTTTTTTTGCTTTGTTTTGTTGCATCTTTATGCTTTATTTCTACCACCCACTCTTTTGATCTACAACCCTACCAGTTATAAGATGCATTCCTAAATGAGCTTTTTCTTTGGTTTTGCTATTTGTCTAGCTGTAATTTTGAGCAACTGTGTAGGTTTTGTACACTTCCACACAGTTGTAAAGAGCTATCTACAACACAGTTGAACTCAGTCTGTGTTGTCTTGGCCAGCTGAGGGTATAACCAGTACAGAGAATGTAAAGTCACAATAAAAAACCTTTGTGTTTTTCTAGTATTTAAAACAGCTCCAAATTGCACTCAGGGCCCACGGAAGCAGGAGTGCTCTGGCTACAGGCTAGGATGGGACCAAGTAGTGTCTTGACATGACTGATTTGAGCTGATGTTGATTCCTTCAACACATGGGAGGTTTCCAAATGGCCTCTTTAAACAACTTTTGAATTGCTTCTATGCTTTTGGGCAATATGGCCCAGACCCCACCTCCCAACAGTATGAAAATGCTACTCAGCAGGGGCCATGACAAGAGTGAAGTGTTTTCTCCTAGATTAGAGTTCTACAAGCCTCAGAGCTGAAAAGCTAATTCTGAGATCAGATGTGGCAAAAAACAAGAGAATTTTTCAGTAAGAGAATTACACTTTTAATATGCTGTTCTCTGCCTGTGGCTCTGTGGATAAAATAATTTTCTACCATATAGGAATGCTACCTACTATCATGCCCAGAAGCATGGGTAGAGTTTATTAAAAAAGATGTTAAAAGACTGCTATTAGGGATGCCAAATCAAGCAGTTATGAAGTAAGAAATGTCAGTAATAAGATTGGCTCACCAACAGCTTTCCTGAGCATAATGATGTAGCTTTTAATTATATGATGATAATATCCCCCTCTCTTTTTTTTTCTTCACTTGATCACTGCATCATTCAGCTTTGCTCATCTTGATCCAATATGTAAAACACTCCCGCTTCACTAAGTGTTGCAAGAGTCCTTAAATGATATATTTGTTTCATTTTTAATTTTTGTTTCACAAAATCTGTTCTCACAAAAAGATGTGAAAGACCCTTCCCATGATTTCCTGGCATTGTTAAATGAACACTGTATTTAATCTTGATATCCTGCTCCTATTTTTGATAGCTCAGACCATATCAGTGAGCTGAAAAACATCTGACTAGCTATTCCAATCACATGAAAGACAGATCATAATTCATACGCACAAGCAGGAAGAATTAAAATTTCATTCATTTTCATTTCCTAACTTCTGAGTACTTGGCCTGGCAGCATTAACTTATTTTTAACATAATAGAATGGTTTTGGCTTGAAAAAAAACCCAAACCAAACAAACAAAAACTCCAAAACACCAAAACCAAACAAACCAAAAAACCCAAACCAAAACAAAGAAGCACAACTAAATTTTATTATGATCCATTTTCATGGCATCTCTTCTGCTGCTGGACGATCACCTCACTTGATTGTTAGTACTTTCTTCAGACCCCAGTGTTGCTAATATTTGAAGGAGATAGATTGAAAATATCTAAGCAATTCACATTTTGGGACGGCAACACCTTCTCTCTTACACACTTCCCATATTCTTAATTTACAAGACTGCCTGCCCTGCTACCACCAATTGGTTCCTTAGTGCAATAGTAATTCTTTAAAAGGAAAAAAATTCCTGACAAATTAGATACTTTTAAAATCTGACTATAAAAATAAGAAATCAGAGGAAATAAAGACTAGTAGCTAAAAGTCTACTGATTATCATATTATGCCTTGTTATAACTGTTGCTGTTGCATGACAGCTAATATATAAATTCTAAACTGCAATGTTATAATGTATTACCAGTTACCTGGTAATTATACAAATTTTTTATGTTTTATTTTTATGGCTTATTACATTACCCATACCACTTATTTCCTATAGCATATATTATATGTAAATTCCAAGTACCCTATGTGAATCTGAAAATATATGTCAAATATAAGGCACTTCTTAATTTCAAAAAGATATTAATTCACAAATCCATATTTGTAATCAATCCCACAAAAAAAAAAAGAAAGGTTCCACATTTTCATAGGTATTGTATGAAGATGAATGTATAGTAAATTTATTAGCAGGTCATCTTACTTCATATTCTTCTATACAATGTTATAAATTGAAAAATATGATAATGAGGAAAACGCAATAAGAATTAATAATAATACAGCTGGATACATTGTTCTCAGGGAAACAGCTTTCACCTGCTTTCACAGAAAATGTCCTCATGGTATCGTCACCTACTTTCCAACACAGAACAAACAGACTGTACTGTAGACTTGAAACATCTAAATGCAAATGCCTCGAGCACAACTAGAGGTTCAGTAATTTCCAAACTATTTATCACTTTTGAATTCTGTAGAAGTGGAATTTATTGCCTCCAGGCCTTAAACTGACCAAACAGTAAATAAAATAGAAAAGAAAATCTGCTGAATATGCATCTTCGCACAAGCTACTTCTTGTACATTAACTTCGTGAGTAAAGTGTTCTCTTTAAAAGCCTTACAGTAGACCAGCCATTTCTTGCATCTCCTGTTTTTTTCTTCATTTTTTACATATGTTAGCTGATATTTCTCTCCATCCTTTTATCAGTATTTTATACAGGAAACTGTCCACTCACTTTCCATCTTTTGTTAATATTCTAGGTTGGATTTTTTTATGCAAGTTGCAAGGTTTGGTTGTTTTTATTTCACAGTTGGGTCCATAGCCTTTCTTATTTCTGATTGAAGTATTCTCTTGTAAATATTCTGTTTTCTTTCCCCTTAGCTTTGTGATTACTTCTGTCACAACAATGTCTGTAGGTCCTAGACAAGACCAGAAATACATGGTGTTATTTTCTCTCTAAACACCTGATAAGAGGCAGGATCTTCTCAGTGTTATAATCTGTACAGACAAGATATGCAGTAGATGGCATATAATCATCTTTGTTTTATAAATGAAAAATGGAAGACACAAAAGAGTTCTGGGTATTTTAGTGCAAAGTTATATATTTGAACACCTTTAAATATCAGCCTGTGGAGGAGCTGCAAAATTAAAGTACATGCAGTGAGAAGCACTCCATAGCTCTAGCTACAAAATACTTAAAACCTGAGAACAAGATCCACCCTTCTTCTTTCTTGCACAATATGGCTGGAGGATCCTTTCTCTTTTCTCCCACTGTTAGTAGATATGTCAGATGCAGGCAGGTCTCTCACTGCCCTCTGTGTGCAGAAAGGCTGCACTGTTCACCACTCCTTCCCTGACCCTTCTGTTGCCCAGCAAGGGGTGCCTTAGCATCCTCTTCCTGTTTGAGAGCAAGACAAGAATATTTTTTTACCCCAGCTTTTGTCAAAATTGTACAGCTGAAATCCTAAGTATTGTTTTGTTGACAGCTACTGTACAGCATATATGCTGTACAGCTTTCTTCTTGTGCTCACCCATTCCTTTCTTCATATGTTTCAAGGGCATCTGGTTCCTTGGGAAAGACCTTTGAAAATATACCATAATTAGCTTCGCTGCTTACAGGACACTTGCATTGTCAGACCCAGTCACTGCTGGCTGAAAACACTCATAAACGTCAGTGTCTATCATATTCTTTCCAGCCTCACAGCTACTATTGTTTGTGTATTGGAGATTTTTTAGTACTGCACTAGTTCAGTTACCAATATATATTCTTCCTTGTTATGTGCAGCAATACAAATGTTTACTGTTAGGTATCATTGATATGATTCAGAAATTATGCTTTATGAAGGCTCAGAGGGAAGGTTTTCAATATTTTAGCATATTCCTCATAGTTCTTAAATTTATCATCAATAAGAGAGTAACTCAGTGCATTTTACATGTATATAAGGCTGAGTAAAACTGATCTATTCTTTACCAAATTCATGCAAGTGTATTTTGAGTGCAGACTACAAACATCTTTGAGTTTTGCAGTTGAAGAATATATCTACAAGTTAATCAGTCTCCAGTTACATCCATAGTGTCATGATTGTAGCTCCACATACGACTCAAAGATCAGTTATATATCTTCAGATGACTCATGTTCTGACTAGTTTGAAGTGAACTAGCTCGACTTCCAAGGAGAAAACATAGAAGAAATGTAGTAGTTTATAGTCCAACATGCTTCCTACAGGCAATATGGACACAGCTGGCTCTGGGTAATTTGGATTTCAGTCTAAAAGGGTATTAAATTACCAAAACCTTTGTAGCTATACCCTCTGTGGCTTTGCTCAACTATAAAATGGATATAACAATTCTTTTCTTCTTCACAACATTTCCCATCTTGCTTTTGAAAACTCACTCCCACTGTATCTATAAATTAATTAGCATAAAGAGACCCTTATATTGAGGACATGGAAATAATTACATTCATTGGAATAATCTTGCAATGATACTAAAAGAAGAAATAACAAATATACTTGGCTATAGGTAAGCAGTGTACAGAAACTGGTATGAATGACAAGCATAGCCTATCAAAATATTTAACTTGCAAACACACAGAAAAAAGCACATTATCTATTAAAATTGCTTGTACAATGGAAGGGTAAATTCATGAGTGTTCAATTGACATGACTTTGCTGTACAGAAGAGGAAGCAGGGGGTTTGTATATAAAATAAGATAGACTTAGAGTCTGAATCAAGGAGAGAAATACTCAGGACAGCTGTTCTCTGCTGAAAACAGGAGAGGCTCACTCTCCAGCTGTGTGGGAGGAATGTGGAGTGTATGTAACCCACCTGGTAATGAATAGCTTTTGCTGTAGAAAGGTCCTGCTCCCACCACTGTTTTCTTCTCCAAGAGCAACTGCACTGCTGGTACTGAACTCCAGTTTCTGCTCGGCTTGGTACACTGGAGCATAGACCATGGGAGGGTGGTGGCACGTTTGTCTTGAAGGGCTCTCCAGCTAAGTTTGTATATTTCACTGAATATTTCCATAAAATTACACATTTTTCAAATTAATTTCATAGCAGGTGGGAATATTTTTGTGTAGCTAGCAACTTACCATCCTTCTCTAGCATCACTTCAATTTCTGACCCTTGGTGTAGTCTGGTTTCTGTTTCATCTCTGCTGGTTGCTTTAAGCTATGCAGACAGGTGATTGACTTTAAAGTCTCCAAAATTAACATGTAGAGGATAGCCTGCGGACAACACCTTTTCTATGTAAACATCTTTTTCTATGTAAGAATTTATTCATGCTTCTATGTATTCACATTTTACTACTATTGAGCCTAATTCCTCAATGTAAAAGGTTTCCCATCCTTTTTTCCTTGATATTTCCTTAATTCTCTTATATAAATGCTCATTTTTTTTTACTCTGAGCCAATCTAGCTTCCAGTGAAGATGATGGTATAATCAGTCACTTCAAAGATACCAGGTTTCTGACCCTCAGAATAATTTACAACACAAAGAAAATCCTCATTTTGGTGGTGCAGAGACTCCCTGACTACTAAATTAATATAATCCCTTTTACAACAGAAGAAGAATTAGAATGGGTACATTACCACATTAAGCTGTTGCTTCAGCTGTGAAGGAATTGAACAGGAACAGCCTCCACAGAGCTGACTACCAGTTGGGGCAGGCAGAGGTTGTCTGCTGGGGCTCCTAGGTTTCAGTGGAGCTCTGATATTCTCCTCACAAGGGATTAGTGCATTCCCTGGGGTAGACCTCTGTTGTGCAACCCTGCCATGGTCACATGTATCCTAATGAAAGATCCATCTAACATGGCCCATTCTTGCAAAAGGCTTCAATGAATCTGCATTTTTGCAATGAAAAATGATTTGTCAGGAAATTCCTATCTCTGTCTAATGAGGCTGAATATCAGAAAGTGATTCCAGAGCAATGATTGCATGCTCAGTGGACACAAATACATCTAGTGATGGTCTTCAGTGTGGGAAAAAGTACAGACTTGCAAAAATTATAATGCCATTGGTGTCTTTCACTCTCTCAACTGCCTTTCAAAACAGTTATCATTTGAGAGTTCTCTGCTATGTGTGTACATACAACATGGTTGAAAGGGCAGGGCAGTGGATGGCGCTTCGCTGTTTTAAAATGCACAGTTCGATTTCTGGCAAACCAGTATTTCTTTGGTGAATTGTGTAGAGTAAGCAGACTGCTCATGACAGCTCTATGAATAATAATGGTGACTTTTATCATGATGCTTTTGCTCCTGCTGGATATTATTATGCAAGGCTGTTGCACAGTGACTATTATTCACTTGCAATTTTCAGAGAAGCTAAAGGTTGCAAGTTCAGAAAAAAAAGAAAAGTGTTTTCTCACCTTTCGCATTTATTTCTGTATTTACAACAACTCTCAGTTTAACATCTCATAGTGACCTAATCCTTTATCCTCTTTCTGTGTGGAAGGTGGAGATTCAGAAGAAAGATAGGCGAAGTTGTACAAAGTCATCCCTCAGATAGTTTTTCCCTTCTTCTTCCCTCTCTCCCTCACCAGTCTTTGCTCCTTCTATCCACTTGCTGTTAACCCAGCAATCTCCCAGCCTGGGCAACTATATGGCAACTATATATATATATATATATATATATATATATATACATGTATATATA
>JBCJKH010046684.1:0-15532 GCA_039877255.1 Loriculus beryllinus | reverse complement strand
CAGCAGCAGGATGCCAGTGGGGGCTTGTTGCAGGAGCTCACCCTATTGAGCTGTGCAGGAGTGTAACAGAAATCACACCAGGGCTTTGTGTGTTTCCCAAAGAGCCACATCAGTGGGTGGTGGCTTGTGGCCACGCTCACTATTGATGTACCATGTGGAAGGATGCTATAAAAGCCTCAGCAGCAGGATGCGCCCTGGTGGAAGCATCCCACGTGGATAATTTGCATGGATTTATCAGGAGCAAGATGCACATGGTTCACTGGTCAAGTGCAGCGAGCTGTGGCCCATCAGGTAGCCGGATGGAAAGCGAGGGTGAAGGTGGGATCACAAGGATCCATCCACCGGCTGCATCCCACAGGGACCTGTGCTCGGCCTCTGTGCCATTGGCACTCACTGCTGGCAACAGCTGTCCAGAGCTAATTTATTTCCTAATGCTGCAGCAATGTTAATTTATAAATTACACTGGTAATTCCAGCTATTATTAATTTCAGATGGTGTAGGGCAAGCCAAATTAAAATATGACACCAATTGCCACACATATGTACCAAGGACTAGCGTTTAAAATTTATAGGAATATTAAGTGTGACACCGGTCCCGGAGATGCTTTGCACAGTAATTACAGCATCTCGGCCATCAGTGGGAGATCTGATAGGGAGATGGGAACAAAAAGAAGGGAGAAGGGAAAAGTTGTCCATGCTGTTTGTTCCTGCTGCGTTTCCTTGGGATGGGGATGTGTCCTAACTGCCAGGTTTCTTGGTTGAAATCTGTGCTTGTTGTAACACCGCGATCTCCAACCGGGAGACTGTTGTGGTCCAGCACCAGGATGCCATGGTTTTCCAGGGATGCTTCAAAGTGAAGCAGGTTCTTGGAATGAAGGGGGCTGCATCTGTGTGGCTTTGAGCCAAACTGGAGGGAGAGTGGAACAAGCATGGAACCCCATGAGCACCATAGGAATGAGCCTGCAGCAGTCATGGGATGAAGTGTCTCAGCTGAAGGGAGGTTCTAGCACCACAACTAATGGGAATAAAGTGGCTGTAAATGAATTGAAGCTGAAAAACTAGAGAGGGGTGACCATGTCTGAACACTGGTTGAAGGGTTTGAACACTTTCGTCCCTGTAAGTGTTCCTTTCCCATGTAGACAAAGTCCTTAGTAACATGGGTTAGTGGTGGCCTTGGCAATGGTGGGGTAAAGGTTGGACTTGATCTTAAAGGTCTTTTCCAACCTGCGTGACTCTATGATTCTCTATAGCCCAGCAGGATGGTGAGGTGGGATGTACAGTTGCTAGTAAGAAATGATTTCAGGTCATTGTTGCAGGGTGCATCGGGAGATGGGTGCAGGTTTGGTGATGACCAATTTGCCCACCCTGGGGACATCGCCTCCGGCAAGTGATGCTCTTGGTGGGGCCAAAGCCACTGCAGAGGTCTGTTGCTCGGGAACACCTTTCTGGCAGGGGTTTCGTTGGGATGGTGGAACACATACAAGATACAGCTAGAGTTTTGCCTTGCTTCCCTATTACTCATGGCCCTTTCCCTTTGTCCCTGCAGCCGTGGGCTTCATCAGTGAGGATGAGTACCTGGAGATCACGGGCATCACACGGGAGCAGTCCGGGGAGTATGAATGCAGCGCCTCCAATGACGTGGCAGCGCCTGTGGTCCAGCGAGTCAAAGTCACTGTCAACTGTGAGTAGACAGGGATGGGGTTGGATATGCCACCCCGTGAGGGGATGAGATTTGGGAAGCAGGAGCAGCAAGAGTTTATTTGAACAGGTTGTGGTTTGCCCTTTTCCCCCCTTCTTTTCAAGCTGCTTTTTTTCTGTCACCTCCTCCTCAGCTGTCTCCATCAACCTGGGTTTTCCACCCCTGGTGAGATGCTGTGCTGATAACCTCCAGGGAGAGGAGAGAAGTGAGCAATAAATAGGATTTTTTTCCATTAGAAAGAATAAGAGAGAGAAAGAAAGAAAGAGAGTGAGGAAGCAAGCAGCATGTTTCATGCTCTGATAGAGCTGAAGACCCTCCTAAACCCCTTTGTGGCCACCCATTGCTTAGAACAAGGACACACATGGTACCCAAAAGATGGGGGCTCCAGTCCTCAGAGAAACCCTCACTGGTCTGCAACGTGGGGTCCCCCATCAGCCCTAAACCCCTTGGACAGGAGCATCAGGGGCTGGACATAGGCTTGGAGATGATTTTGGCCCCTTCCTAGGTACAGAGAAATGAAAGGGAGCTTAAGGCACAAGGGCAGGGGTCAGATGCCCCAAGGTGTTGACCCAGGTTTCCCGTCTTCCCCACAGACCCGCCATACATCTCGGGGGCAAAAAGCACTGGGGTGCCAGTTGGGCAGAAGGGCATCCTGATGTGCGAAGCTTCTGCTGTCCCCTCTGCTGACTTCCAGTGGTACAAAGATGACAAAAGGTAAGATCCTGGGGGACAAAACTGGGAGGGCACCTTCCTCAATGGGGCCACAATAACCAGTTTAATTCCCAGTAACCTTCAGCACAAGCTAGGCTGGGATGCTGGGATGCTGGGAGGGGGTTTTTCCAGCAGCCTTTTTCAGCCAGACAGGTTTTCCCTCCCTGTGCAAGCAGCACAGGCAGGATCACTGCTGCCCGTGCCTCTGTTTTAAGGTAAATCCCTGCTTAGGTGAAGCATAGCATCCGAGAGTGATATTGGCAGCACAAATCCAAGCACTTAGGAGAGGATGAAATCCCTGTCATCTTTTTAAACACTTTAGCCAGAAGGTAGAGTCAGCTCCTTGCTCTTGGAAAGGCAAAAGAAATGGGAGTGTTGAGAGACAGGGTTTGCACAGAGATGTGGCTTGGGAGCGAGGAGAACAGGGAAGGATTCCACTCTGGAGCGAATGACCCCAGGAGAAGGTTTTTAACCCATTCGACATGGGTTAATGGTGGGATTTGGCAGTGCTGGGGTAAAGGTTGGACTTGATGGTCTTAAAGGTGTTTTCCAACCTGGTTAATCCTATGATTGTCTTTTTCCATTGCTTCTCCCTGGGAAGCCCGGAGTGGCTGTGGTGTGGTTGAACACAGCACAAGCCACCCAGGTCACTAAAAGGAGGCATGTTTTAGCCAAAAAAGATGCTCCAGAAGCTAGAGGAGAGGTTGGAGCTGCCTGGTTTAGGGAGGAAAGGAGCAAGAGGAGCTTAAAAGCAGTGGATGTTTGCGTGGCAGATGAAAGGCTATACTCAGAAGTAGGTCACATCACAAGGGCCTGCAAAGCAGATGGGTGCTCAGAGTGTAGCAGGGGTGAGAATGGAGATGCAGCACCTCTTGGGAGGAATTAGCAAGTAAAAGAGCTGCAGGAGCTGAGCAGGAGGGGGACACCGGCTCAGGGATATCAAAGCACTTGGGTGATGCTTCATGTTTGTGTTAGCTGAGGAATGCCTCCCTGCTCCATGGTCCACCCAAAGGCATGGGTGCTGTGCACACTGCCAGAGCTGGCAGGGTGAGGGGTGAAGGAAGGAGCAAGAAGGCACCCCGCAGAGCAGGGAGGACTGAAAAGCCCTCGAGGCTGATGTAAGTGGGAAGCCAGGAACATTTCCCCATATTCCCTCCCTGGGCATGGAAGCATCCCTCCTTCTGCATGGCTTTTGGGAAGCCTCAAACCCTTCAGCAGTGACTGATGGATGCCTCTGATGGGGATGGTGCAGGCTGGAAGCTAAGGGATGAGGGTCAGCAGAGCAGCATCCATCTCCCATATCTCTCAATACCTTCTCTTCTCCCTCCTCATCCCTGATCTTTGTCCCAAGCTCCATGTCCCCACTCACAGGGAATGGTGGGTTATGGAAAACAGCGGGTGCTTCTCCTGATGCCATCCCAATGACCCTCTCCCATTCTGCTTTCCTTCCAGGCTGGCTGAAGGTCAGAAAGGACTGAAAGTGGAGAACAAAGCCTTCTCCTCCAAGCTGACTTTCTTCAATGTCTCCGAGCAGGACTATGGCAACTACACCTGTGTAGCCTCCAACCAGCTAGGAAACACCAACGCCAGCATGATCCTCTATGGTGAGTAGGGCTGAGGGAGATGGATGAGGAGCAGCATCACAGGGAGACCACCAACATGAGAGACATGGGAAGGGTCTTCCTTGTCTTTTGGGGGAGACGTGCTGATCTTTTCTGCTCTGGAGCGTGGGTTGGAGGTTGTGGTGAGCTCAGGGAAAGCGAAAAACCTCCAAACCTACCTCCTGTGTCTACCAGTGTTGAGGGGTCTGGGATCTTCTGTCGAAGCCAAGTTAGGACTTGACTACAGGTTTCCATCTTCTCATTGTGATGAATACCAAGGAGAACTTCTGTTTGAAAGCCCCCAGGGCTCCACCACCTTCAAGATCATGTTTTCTCCTCCTGTCAAGCCAATATATTCTTACTGATGGTGCCAGCGGGAATGGAAAGGTGCAGAGGGCCAGGAGATGGGAAGGTGTAGATGGCAGGGAGGAGAAGAACCCGTGTACCCTCATCTAGGGACTGATTTCTCTGCGTACCAGAATTGAGATGAGAGCAATGCATCCATCTGGTACTGCTCATGGCCAGGAATTGCTCAACACATATCAAGCAGAGCTGGAGCAGAGGCCATGATCCACAGATACCTCTCATGGCCATCAAGAGCTGAAGGTGGACATCAGACCTTGTCTCTGGCCACTTCTGCAGGGATATTGCCCTGCCAGGGATATGGGGTGAGAACCATACGGAAAAAACAGGGCTTGGGGACCTGTGCCCTCTCCCAAAATCCTCTCCCATCTCTCCTTGCCACCCGCCTTGTCTTCTCCTTGTTATTGCATGATCAAGAGCAAGCTTTGTCATTCCAGACCCATCGATGGGCTGGCTCAGGGTTAGCAGGCTGTACTCTCAGTGATGCAAAGTGCACTGGGATAGTGGCATTCCCAAAGCATGGGTTGGGTTGGTAAGGTGCTGGGGCAGAACAGGATGCATATGGAGACGTTGAGAAGCAACATCAGCTTCTCACCATCCTTGAGGAGGGGCTGGATGTGATTCAGGGGATGAAGGGGCAGATGGATAACCTGTCTAGTGTCAGTATTGGGTTTCCCTAAGCTGTGGCAGGGGAGTTTGTCCCATCTGGGATGCTTGGCTCTGTTCCTGCAGCCGTGATGCAGAGCTAACCTTGGATGTTCATGAGCTTAACACCCATTTGTTCCCCCAAAACATCCAAGTGATGAACATCAGCATCTCTACCTGCGCATTAAACCATCATTATCGCTGCCTAGGAGCTCACTTCTCTTCCAGCCTTCCTGGTCACTGGTGCCCCAAATAACCCCCTTTATTTAGGGACAATGGCACTGCAGAGCTGCCTGGACCCTGCTCCATCCATGCTGCTGTCTACATAGCATATCCACGTGTTCTTCCTTAGCCTGGATGGTTTAGGCTCCCTGTGGGGCTTCTGAGGCTAAAATCTTAATTAATGTGTGACCTCAGTTTAGCTGGATGAGCCCCCAAAAGGGAAGATGACTTTCTGCTGCTGGCTTTGTGCGAGCTGTTAGTTGGTTTCTAACCCATGGGTGATGCTCTGTATGACTCGTGCCACGATAGCAGTGTCAGGCTGGATGCAGGGAAGCATCCCACTAAAGCCTAAGCTTGTTTCATGATCCCTCTTAGCTTTGTTTCTGTGTCTGTGAAGCCCATCAGGGAAAACACTTGGAGTCCTTTGATCACCCATTATTTCCATAGAACAATATTGATTTAATAGCATTACTAATTGAGTCCCACTGGGGGTAATGGCTCTTGAGCTGCCCCAAACCACCATGGACCCGATGTTTTGGGGGACAGTTTTCATAACATCCCATTTTTCCTACAGCTGAGTGAATCTTTTGGACATTCCCTCCCCTCAAACGAAGGTTTAATCCATGCGGATCCCATGACATGAGCTTTTTTGGGGGCTGAGTGACAGAGGCTAATGTAGTGTTACATCTTCTAATCCTTCTTTTAATCTCATTTTTCAGGAAGGTCAACTAGTGCTTTATTTAACATGTAGCACTTGTTATTATAGGCCTGCTGCCTCGTGCAGCGGCTCATTTGGTGCTGTCTGGGAGGTGATGGAGTGTTCCACAGCCTTGTGTGGAGTTAGGGAGAAGAGAACAATCCCTCTGCTTCTCCTCCATCGTGTGGTTCACTTCCAGAGACTGAGAAATCCATTTGGGATGTTGCAGGGTTGTGGGAAGGGATGGGCCCTGAACCCTGCCGGAAGGGAATAAGAGGAGCATAAAGAAGAGCTGAACCCCCAGAATTCCCCATATCCCAGCCCCTGTACTTTGCCTTTTGTCAGGGTACCATCATGGATGTTGCCAGTCTGGGTTCTCACACTCCCCAGCTCATGGACCACTATCCCCACATGGGGGGACCGTGCCCCTAGAGGAGCAGGCTGTGATTTGGGCAGCAGCATCACCCTTTCTACCCCATCTGCTTGTTCTCCCTGGCCCCAGGTCGAGCGCAGTGTCTCGAGCCTGCACTTTCCATTGTCCTTTTGCCTTAACTTTCCCTTGTTCTTTAATTTTTAGAAGAGACAACTACTGCCCTGACACCCTGGAAAGGTCAGTAATTTGGGGACCCCTGCTATGCCAAGTGCTCCCCCTTGCTCCGTTTCCCCTCGGGCCCCACTGGCTCCCACCCCAACTTATCCCAGTTGGAGTTCCTGCCCCACAACCCCAGTGCTCCCGCTGGAATAGCAATGAATTAGGGCTTTCTTGCTGTTGTGTAGTTGTCCTCCCATCCCTCCTCCTCCTCCTCGCCAGCTGTTGTGCCCGTCCAGTGCAGTCGGTGCCTTCTGCATGTCCCCCCTTCTTCTCCCTGTTGCTGGGGTGGAGATGGGTCGTCTCTGGTCTGCTTTCCATGTGTTGCTGTGTAATTGAGTCTTGTGGCAAGTCCTGCCTTCTCTGGGATGCTTTTAGTGCTTATGCTGAGATGCTGTAGGGGTGGAAAGGTGGATGGTCCTCTTCCTGGTGTTATCTGTGGCTTATCATAAGAGCAGCTGGCTCGGTGTCATCTTGATTTTGGGGTTCCATAGCAATGCAGCTTCATTTGTGATGCCTTGGGGTGGCTTAAAGATGTTGGGAGGGCTGTGGAAATAGCACAGGGACAGGCACATCTTCAGATCTGCCCTTGTGTTTGGCTTCCTGGCCATGCCAGAAGCTGGCACTCAGTGGGAAGCCCCAACCTTAACACCTTGCGAGGTACCTGTTAGTGCTGCTAGTGGGAGACCAAGTGGTTAATGGTTCTTAGTGCTCCACTCAGGCTTTGAAGTGAGGGGATGTGTGGGGTTTCCAAAGCAAGTTGAGCAGATCTTGTAGCAGGCAGCCCTGCTACATCAGGACCTGCTTTCCCTAGATCTTTTCTAGCCTAGTGTTCCCCTTGGCCAACTATTTGGGGTATCTTCGTGGAAGCCATTGGGTCCAGAACCCCTCACATCCTTTCCTACATTGAGCCATGAGCTCCTCACCCTTTGTGATGCCCAAAGGCATGGATGGACTTGGCTCTTCCTGAGCACCTTCCTCATGCCAGTTTGTTCTCAAGATGGTGTGGGCCCATGGGTAGAGCACTTTGTGAGTGGTGAGTCCCACAGAAGCTCTGTGGAGTTGCAAAACACCAAGTTCTGAATGCAGTACTAGTGGCAGTGTCTCTGCTGGATGGGCAGGGGGTTGTTATGCCCCCACACAACAAGGAAGGGTGGCCAGCCCTATGTGCTGACTCACTGGGGCTAGCACAGTGTTGGGCAAAACCCATCTTGTCCTCTACATATGTGACTTGAAATGTGGACAGATTTTGGGGGAAGGACAAAGGGCATAGAGAAGGGTTGGTTGGTGGTGATGAGCAGGGGATGGGCTCAGTATGGGGTATCATAGTGGGATTATGGAGGTGGTTATGTCCCAGAGGTTGGGGTTGGTAATAGCATGGGCAGATGCGGATACTCACTGTGCTATCAGAGCCATGACAGGCTCAAATGGCGTGGGTTTGTTGGTTTCCTTTTCATAGAAACATAGAATCAGCCAGGTTGGAAAAGACCTTTAAGATCATCAAGTCCAACCTTCACCCCAGCATTGCGAAGGCCACCACTAACCCATGTCATTGAGGGCCTCATCTACATGGCTTTTGAACACTTCAAAAGTGTGGTGACTGCAGCCTTGCCCTGGGCAGCCTGTTCCAATGCCTGAGCACCCTTTGGGGTGCTCAGCTCCATCTAAACCTCCCCTCGTGCAGCTTGAGGCCATTTCCATCCCTTGTTTTTTGGGAGAAGGGACCAGCCCCTCACTCCAACCTCCTTTGAGGCAGTCGTGTTTTAGTGGGTTTTATTGGCTCTGCGGCTAACAACGGGATGTTCCTCTCCCATCCACAGGTCCTGGTGCAGTCCATGATGGGAACAACGGCGCGTGGCGGCGAGGAGGCTGCGTGTGGCTCCTGGCCCTGCCGCTCGCCCAGCTCGCCCGCCACTTTTGACCTGAGAAGCCGGCCCGCGGAGCAGCGGCGGCGATGACCATGGCCAACGAGTGCAAGCAGAAGGGAGAGGAGGAAGAACAAGAAGAAGAAGAAGAAGAAGAAGATGATGATGATGATGTGTTCACCGTTTCCGAAAATAATCATAAGAATTGAGAGAGTATCCGGCCAGGCCACCTGGGGAGGGGGAGAGAAGCACCAAACCATGCAACAAACCGCAATGAGAATTTGGACAGGAGAGAAACGACAACAAAAGCAGAACAAATCCCAGGCTTCCTGCTGAAGATGCAACGCAACTCAGTTTTCTTTTCTTTTTTTTTTTTTTCCCTATTTTTTTTTCTTTTTGGTCTCCCAGGCCTTTTTTCTCCCCTTTTTTTGCTGTTCTCTGCCCACATAGGACAAGCAGGGCCATGGGGCACGGCGCTTCCCACCACCTGCCTGCTCCTTCCCACGGGACCCTCCATGCGGATGTGCCGGTTCTCTTCTTGGTTGAGATTTCCCCGTCTTCTCATGGACTGTGCCGCCATTTGTGTTCCAGAATATATATATATATATCCACATATACATATATATATATATATATATGTATAGATATATAGATCTTCAACAGTTACCACACCACCACCGACAGAAAGGGAGGAAGGAGACCGGCGTCGAGTCACGCGTTCATCGTGCCACCCGCGGACATTGTGAATGAGAAGGGATTCTGTATCATGGTTCATTTTATTAATTGTATTTTCTGATACGAGCCTAGAACTCTTAGTTCCTAAAAAAACAGAGATGCAAAAAACGAGGGGGAAGAAAAAAGCCAAAAGGAGGAATGAAGAGGAAAGGCAGAAAGGAGAGGAGGAGCGAGCAGAGAGAGGTTGTCAAGCGCCACGCAGCCAAGGAGGCATGGAGAAGGAAGAGAAGGAGGAGGAGAAGGAAGAAACCTGTGCAAAATCCCCCCAAAACCGGCCCAAAAAGCAGTCTGATGTCTGAACATTTCTTGCCAAGGGCACGGGCAACTCTCGCCACACGTCGAGGCGGAGGGAGACGCTAAATCTTTTTATGGGATATATATATACAGTATATATAAATATACATATATATATATATATAATTTTTCTTTTTGGTTAGCCTTCTAGCCACGGTTCCCAGCTGGGTCCTTCCGCTGCCATTACTGCATGCTGTATATGGAGTTAGGTGTGTATTGGTCCTCAACGAGACCAGCGTCTTGGTCCACATGTCCCCAAACCCCTTCACCTTTCTGCTCTCGGGTCACCGGTGACAAAGGGCCACGGGGTGACCGGGGCCCATCTCTGTCGCCTTTTGCCATGGGGCAGGGATAGGGGGAGATCTATGTAGCTCAGTTTTCTATTTTTATATATATATATATATATATATGTATGTATATGTGTGTGTGTTTGCGTGTGTGTGTGTGTGTGTATGTATATATATATATATAAAACAACAAAGAGATAAGGAAAAGGCGGCGAAGCGATGGGCACCCGGCCACCCCGAACCGTGGGATTGGGAATGTTCCAGTGGTGGGTCTCTTTTCCTCCTTTGGGTTCCTTTCCTTCCCTGCAGCCGACAGCGGGGGGCACGCGAGGAGCACGGGCGGGCGGCGAGGGGGGGGCTCTCTCTGCCTATCCATTAAAACGATTGTTCCATGTGGCCGCTCCGTCTGGTTGTGGTGCTCATTGCCGTGCTCTCCCACCCTGGGTGACAGGGAGGGATATGGGGAGGGAGAGAAGGCACCCTGGACCTCACCAGTGATGTGTCACAGGTAAGGCTGTGGTGAGTACATGGGGAGTGTGTGTGTGGGGGGGTGGCTCTGCCCTATTTCCCCCATGCAGGATCCCACTCGGTATCCCAAAAGCTTGCCATGAGCCTCGTGGATTGGCTGAAGCGAGTCCCGTGGGAAGGAGACGCGGTGATGAGGTGAGTGTAGGAAACGATGCCAAGTACAGGGTGAAGCGTCCTGGGCTGGAGTTTGGCTACAGATACAACTTTCTTATATCAGTCTTGGTGTTTTGCTGATGGTTACTTGGTGCTTTTGGTCTGTAGGCTCCGTTTGCTGGTATTCCTCAAGCTGCTTTTGATCTTGTAGGATCAGAAGCTGCTTGTTAGTGATGGCAGGACTCTTTTGTTGGGGTTTTGATTTCTTGGCCTTATGATGAGTTTGTGTCATCCAAAAGATGCGTACGGAGAAGAGGGAGAGAGCAAAAGGCATGGTAAGGAGTTGCCTTGTGATATATAGTGGCTGAGCAAAACTGGTCTGGCTCTTCTTCCAAGGCACAAGGGATGGGACAAGAGGAAATGGCCTCAAGATTCACCAGGGGAGGTTTAGATGGAGCTGAGGAGCAATTCCTTCCCCAAAGGGTGCTCAGGCATTGGAACAGGCTACCCAGGGCAGGGCTGCAGTCACCATCCCTGCAAGTGTTCACACAGTGTGGAGATGAGGCCCTGATATGTGTCACTGCCTTGGCAGTGCTGGGGTAAAGGTTGGACTTGTTGATCTTAAAGGTCTTTTCCAACCTTTATGATTTTAGGATTTGAGCTGTACTCAAAAGCAAAGTCCCAGGCAAAGGACAGGCTAATGAGGATGTGGAGACAGGACAATTGGGCAGTTTCCTGCATCCCAGGGTCAGGATGGCGCTGGGAGGAGGCATCTGGCCAGCTCAACCCAAGTGTGGGGATGCTGGAATCAGCCATTTCCTATGGATGTGGTTTATATGAGCAAGCATTGCAGCCTGCTTTGTCTTTGGCAGCAGATGCTGTCTCTGCCAAGGAGAATGGTGACTGAGGGCTTTGTGCAGCTCCTGGGGCTGCCAGGACAAGTAGAACCAGCCTGGTAGCAGAGGAAGCACCTGGGGGGCACAGCGAGGGCTCATACACATCAATCAGGGATGGGGATGTAGGTAAGGGGGCCGGGCTGCCTCCTTCACCTCCTCTCTGTAACTGTCAACTTTTTGGTGCTCTAGGTGAAAGATAAAGGAGTATCCGATGCCAGAGGCTGAGGGACAAAGAGCAAGTTAAAGATTGAGAGCAAGGCTGCTCCATGGATGTATTTCTGTATGTATTTATTGACATACGTACTGGTGTCTCTTGGTGGTGGATAGGGATGGAAATGCACCCTCCATCCCCCTGGACCTAGCAGCTGAGGTCCTTGTCCTTAGGCCCAAGCTGGGTGTTGTTGAGGGCAAAGGAGGAAACCATCCAAACCAGGAAGGGAGCCGATGGGCAACCCAAGGCCAGGGACACGTGGCGAGGGGCTGCATTGCATCCCTGGTGCTGGGTGATGGTGTCAGTGAGATGTGCTGGCAGATGGGATATCAGGCTGTCCATAGGTGGTCGTGTCCCGTGGAGGCTGATCCATTGCCAGACACCCAACAAACTTGGCATGGTAAGATGGGAAGCAATAGGGAGGCCAGACAGTGGTAAGATACACAGGGACTAATGTGAAAGAGGCTCATGTAGTTCTGTCACATCGTTGCTAGCTTCCTGATAGGAATTTGGTTTTGGAGAGGCTCAAAGCAGAGAGGCTTTCTCATGGTAACACTGGGGAAAGCCTTTCGGGATGAGGAGCATGGAGTCAGTCCTCATCCAAGGCAGGGAGACTTTCTGTCAGGCTCATACACCACAGGGACAGCAGTGTTTGGGACACCCAGGAGGACACACAGTGTAGGTAGGGCAGCTCACTCCTTCCCAGATCCCTTTCCTGAGGGATCAGGATTCACTTACCTTACTGCTGGGTTCACTCAAGGGGGTCCCCAAGTCCCCTGTCCCCCTTTGGGGGAGCTTGTTGAATATTTTCTCCCAGTAGATGGGATGGAAACATGAAGCATCCCCTGGGGACTATGCCAGCCCCGTGTTTTTAGGGTGACATCGTAGCTATGTTGTGGAGCTTGTTCCAGGTCCTTGTGGTCTTAGTCCATTTTGTCCATGTCACACACTGTCAGATCCCAATGGGAGCAAACCACCCTTAAGAGTCCACAGAGGCTTTGTGGGTAGGTTTAGTTGTTGGAGCAGGTCTTGTTAAGAGGCAATGGAGAAGATGCTCAAAGGAAGCTCCCAACTGAGCAGCTTCTTATGGTGAGCCATAAGATCAAAGCTGGTCTTTACCCTGCAAGGTCTCCATCAACAGGTACGTGTGGGCCCCAGGGGAGACACATGGGTTGAGGGACACTTAAACAACCCCTGGTTGGGATGGAGGAGGTCAAAGCATCCATCATGGTGTTTATGGGGTCCATGAAGCAAAGCCCCGAAGGTACAAAGTTGGTCAAACTTTATTGATACACTGCACAATCACAACCATCTCTTATTCTTGCCGAATTAGAAAAGGTTACAACTACAATGTAACATGCACATATCTCAGGTAGTAGAGCCACCCTTGGAATACAATGACGGAAACTCAAGACTGGCCATCACGGCCATCAGCCGGAGAGACCCGGGAGCCACATTCCCCCCATCCCGGGTGCTCCACCACCCCCCGAGCGTCCCAACGGGGAGAGCCGGCCTCCAACAGCCAACACGTTCCTCACAATGGCACGTTACACGGCACGGGAATGTCAACCACCATCCAAGGCAGAGGATGGGGGAGCCCCAACCCAGGGAGGAGGAGGAGGATGGGGCATGGGATGGCCCCGGCGCCGGGTCGGCTGGCGTCAGTGTGCATCATGGTGTCTCGTCGTCACCTCCAATATGCCACTGCCCTTGTGCATCTGGGGCTATGTCAGTGTTTGCTGTGGGGACAGGGACACATGGGGTTGGTCGGGAAGGGGCACGGAGAGGTGGTGAGGGGCCGTCACAGGGTGGTGTGGACCGGTGAAGGTGCTGGGGCGAGGTATCTCCTGCGCCCAAGGGGATTTTTGGAGCTGGCACATGAGAAGGACGTGCTTATCGCCACGCCGGCTGAAGATGGTGCCATCCAGGGCCATGTGCTGGAGAACAGGAGCAGGACCACAGGGACTGCAGGACATGGACTCTCCAGGTCAGCGCCGTGCTGGATCCTCGTCCATCAGGTAAGCCAGCGCATCGGGCCATGTTGGTTTTAGCAGTCAGTCATGGTATGTGTTGAACATCCAGAATGTGGAGGCAGGAGCATCCATTAAGATGTTGTAGCTGTTGCTTTCTTTTTGTGTAGGTTCTGTCCCTGTGTGGCTGTATAGACGATGGAGACGTGGCCCATGGTGGCTTCTGGCTCAATGACATGGTTTAGTGGTGGTCTTGGCAGTCCTGGGGTAATGGTTGGACTTGATGATCTTAAAGGTCTTTTCCAACCTGGTTGCTTCTATCATCTTGTGCGTTGAGGACCATCAGCCCCAGCTTTCTCCAGCAGGATGGCAGAGCAAGGAGGTTGTGGTAGCAGCAAAGTTTGCATGGGAAAGGCAGCATGTGCATGGTCATTGCTCTTAAGCCATATCACTTAAGGAAGGAGGAGGAAGGGACAAAGCATGGGGAGGCATAACGCAGGACTTGGATGCTTTGTGTGCTTGCTCGGTGTGGTGTTGTAGAGTTGAAGCTCTGTGTCCAGGCATAGGGTCTGGCATTGCAGGTGACTGTGCAGGGGCAGGACAGGAGGATCTATTCCTGGTGCATTCCCAAGTGGACGTGGAGCAGTGGGAAAGCTCAGGGCTGCCATCACATACAGGACTGTTGTGCAGGATGCTGTTGGAGCTGTGATTCAGTAGGCAGGGAGGTTATGGGGCCATCATCATGGGTAGCAGGTGAGGAAGCAGAGGGTAGAGTCTGGTTGCATCCGTTTTGGTGTCCAAGGCATGTAGCAGCAGCAGGGATTGGCAGGTAGCAAGCTCAGGGCATAAGAGCTGTCCTTGTCCCTGCAGCAAGTGATGGAGCCAGAGCCTCCTCCCTAGGGTCAAGTGCATTAGATGGACTTTCTCCAGGCAGGGGCACGTGGTGTGTGAGAGAAAAGGCAGAATGTGGATGGTCCAGCTCAGAGTGTGCTCCCATGTGTGTTCCATCCCTCAAAGAGCAGAGATACTTGGCCAAATGGTAGGAGAGGCCACCATGGGAGAACAGGGAGGTGAGGAGCGGTCCCATCCCTTCTGGGTGCCAGTGTCAGGACCTGATGTTTTGCTGTGTCGTTTAGTGCCTCTGCCCAGTGTGGTGGTGTTGTGCTTTTGATGTGCGGGTTGGAAAGTGCTTGGGAAAACAAGCCTGGAGGAACCTCCCCAACTATTTGAAAGGAGGCTTTAGTGAAGCGGGGATTTGTCTCTTCTCCCAAGGAACAAGGGATAGGACAAGAGGAAATGGCCTCAAGAGGTTTGGATGGAGCTGAGGAACAATTCCTTCCCCAAAGGGTGCTCAGGCATTGGAAAAGGCTGCCCAGGGCCGTGCTGGAGTCACCATCCTTGGAAGTGTTCCCAAACCACGTAGCCGAGGCTGTTAGTGATGGCCTTGACAGTGCTGGGATAAAGGTTGGACTTGATGATCTTAAAGGTCTTTTCCAACCTGGTTGCTTCCATGATTCTAAGTGCTGGCAGCACATCAGGGCAAGAGCCATGGGGCAGGCCCTGACATTAGGAGGACAGCAGAGGAGTGGGCAGGGGTCTGGAGCAAAGAGGGATGGCTGCCTGATCTGGTGAGCAGGAGATCCCCAAGAGGGCTGGTGGCAGTCCTCAGGGCTCACTTTCCTGGGTGACCAGGCTCCTGCCCTCAGGAATGTGATGTTGTTTTGGGTAAGGAAGATGGTAGCCGGGAGAAGGACTAATGTGAGGAGTTTGCCCCTGGTTGTGTTGCGTGAGCCCCTTGGAAAGGGCCACTGAGGGTGCTTAAGGAGGAGCTTTGGCAGTGAGAAGTGACATTCAGGACCGAGAGGGCTGAAGGCAAAGCCATGGGGCTTCAGCCCTTGGGGTCTTTTTGGGCATAGGTGGCTTAGTGAAACAACGAGATGGATATTCCTGGCGACAGCTCCGTGCCTGTGGGGAGCCCCGTCCGTGCCGGACCACATCCCTGGGGTGACATCGGTGGGTGACAGTCTGGTGGCACGTGGTGGGGTCTTTTTGGGCATAGGTGGCTTAGTGAAACAACGAGATGGATATTCCTGGCGACAGCTCCGTGCCTATGGGGAGCCCCGTCCG
>JBCJKH010046681.1:0-18177 GCA_039877255.1 Loriculus beryllinus | reverse complement strand
GCCGCCGGTGTCTTGGTGGGCTTGTGATAGCAGTCACTCGAGATTGACCCAGGTAATGACAGTCTTGTTCAGAATGTGTGGGTTAAAGCCCTTCCCGTACCTTCGTTAGCGAAGTCAGGCCTTCCTCATAGGAGAAGGAAAACTCCTACTTTCAAACCTGGGCAGATGGAGCTCGTCTAGCCTTGTATGGTCTTCCATCTGAGAGAAGGACACTCTTACAAAACCTACGACCTGCGGACTTTGCTGCCACCATCCTAGCTATCTAGGCCGTGGCAATTAAACCTCAGGTGTAAAGGGTAGGACCAGCTCTGCGCAAGCTGCGCCTCACCTAAAAAATCCACCGCGCAGGCTGGCAGGGCTTACTGTCACTTGTCTGTATGGACAGGTGAGGGTTGAAGTGGCAGGTGACAAGGGGCATGGGAAGCTGCAAGTCCAACCTTGCATGTGCGCGGACCTAAGCACCCTTTTCCAACCAGATTTGCATATCCCACATGCCCTTGGTGATTGTGCTTGTAGTAAGCGTGGTTGAAAACCTTCCCAAATCTTCACTCACAAAGCCAAGCCATCAATCAATCAATCAATCAATAGTCTACAGGTATATAACTAATGTTTCTCAGCCTGAAGAATAATCTTTCATTTTTTTTGACAACCTAGGCATTTCACTGTTTATCTTGACATGAGTCAGGAGCTCAGATGTGTCCTCAATAAAAGTTTAGACTGTGGGGCTTGTAAAGAATGAGTAGAAAAGTAGCACACCAGAGGAAATGGGAGTCTTCACTTTGATTTATTAGTCTCTTATGATTGTAAAGCCTTCTTTTTTCTAAATTGTTCCATTGTCTGAAAAATAATAGACTTATTTGAAAATGATTTCTTTCTATTCTACTATAGCCATAGCTATTTTTTCTTTTTTTTTGTGTTATATATATAAATTTCACATCCCTGTGAAATTCTAGATAAGAAATTCATCATGACTGTTATAAAAACTGCAACACAAACACATTTATGACTCTGATGTTTAATGAAGTTTGTTTCATAGAAATAAATTTTGCATGAGAAATACATTTTTTTCATTTTTTAATTTTTATTTTCAACCATAAAATATCTTTTTAAAACAAATCAGTGCAGATAAGAGTACTGCAGTATCATATTTTGATTTAAGTTTTGATTGAAGACATAAACAAAAACTAAATAAGGCATTGGATCAAATGCCTTAAGCAATAATAGTGATACTCTTGTAACTTTCATACTTCCCCATCTTTTGCTCACACACATGCTGATAAATTCAAAATGCAGCTCTGGACCCTGCAACCGTTAAGGCCTAAATTAACATGTTCATGAGCCAGTGTCAATCTGAATTCAGCTGATATTCAGGTAGTTAAATATGCACACGTGTATGGGACCTTATAAGTAATCGTACTGATACAAAAATATAAGTAATTTTTTTAATTTTTTTTTAATTTTTTTTTTTTTAAAGTAACATGAAAGTTTAGAAGTGATTAGGACACTTTTGAACAGTACTTTTCAGTAATTTTGAAAATGTGTTCCCTCTAGATGCCAATCACAGCTTCTGAGCATTTAATTTCCTCTGTAGTTTCAGTGTCTCTGTTGCTAGCAGGACTGCCTGGTGTGAGGTTATGGCTGAACTTCTCACTGCTGTTTTGACAGGCTTCAGACAGAAGAAATGTGCCATGACATCTCTGCAGACCATGCCACACTGCACAGCTGGAAAAAATGGTGGGGAAAAGCAAAGGTGAATGAAGGCATTTTAGAATTCAGTTATTAAAGAGAAAAAGTAAACTGCATTTCAAAGCATTGCTTGAGAGCTTTTTGTTAAAAAATATATTTAGTAAGAAAAGCAAATGGGTACAGCATCTGAAAAACCCATTTAAAATACTATTCATTGTTATTTTGTAGAATTATTTAAAAATTAATTTTGATTACTTTTTTTAACAAAAAAACGAATGTTACTCCTGAAGATGCCTCCTTCTTTCTTGTTTTCTTTTTTGTTTTTGGCTCCCAGTTTTTACACTAATTTATTTACGAGAAAAGAGACCAACATTTTAAGAAATCACTGTCAGAAACTGGACTTATTCTTGAGCTTGGTTTAAGATGATACAGTCAAAGTCATTACCTGTAACTAAGATTTCCAGACGTGTCTAAAGCAGATGGATGATAAAATTCCTTTACATCATATCTTTATTACTTTGTTAGTTCCTATGAATCTTAGCTATAGGACTATGTGTCGTCAGGCAATACGATGCCTTGGCAAAACTTAGAAACTGCATATACCTATGCGCAGAGTCAAAGTGTCAAGTAAAATAATGAAAATACATCAGTATTTTTTGTAGGAGCCCAGATTGTCAAGTCTGCTCAGTGCAAAACCACAGAATTAAGGCCTTATCTATCCATTTTTATTTTTTTTTTCTCCAGAACACTTCACTTTTTAATTTGAACACATAGAAAAGCAAATTAAATGACACTGAATCTTCTGCTGTTTAAAAGAATTGCTGAAACATCATCAAATAATATTTTTTCATAGTAGAAGGTAAAAATGCAATTTCCCTTTCTTTTGTTAAAGTTTGACCTTTGGTAATACCATTTCAGCTAAATTTGTTGGAGAACATCTAAACCCAGTATGTATACTTCCCTTCTTCTTTTGTTTTGTTTTTAATTTTATTTTTGTATTGTCTTGAGCTAGCACAGTACTAGCTGTCATACATATGACATCATATGGAAATTCTAATTGTTATTGTTCCTCAATCACTACATCAGCCTGTTGCTGTACCAACAATAACAACTGTACCATGCAAAGTTCTGCCTTGCTTCTAACTCTATTCTTCAGTGAGAGAAACTTAAAGCTCCATTGCTGATACATTTCAGTACTTACAATATCCCACACCTTGGGATATTTTATATCTTTGTACAGTGGATATATTATGATCGTGTCAAGGATGTGTATATATTTCATTAGTTGTTAAACATCTCAGAAATATTTTGAACAGAATGGGTCTTCTTATGAACTCCTGCTTCATCTAGACTTGTTGACTGTCAGTGAATATCAAGACGGTGATAGCATTCCAGTAAGCTCTTTTAAAGGTATGTTAAGGTTACTAACAAGCACGCTCAGAAGCAGAATCTCCCACTGTTTCAGTAGAAGATGCAGGTCTTACATCTCACATGAAATTTTATTTCTCTGCTCCATTTTTTCCATGTTTCTTCCATTTTTCTTCCATCTTTATGTTTCTAAAGATCCGTGTTAAACTAAAAGAATGGTAAACCACATGATGCAACTTAAAAGCAGTTGAGATCTTGCTTAAATTTACTAAAAAGTAAGTCAACTTTCAGAAAGATAGAGATGCTAAAACTTTCATTAGGAAAGGTGAAAGTTTTGGAAAACTGATTAAAAAGTGAAAAGAGATTTTAATGGTAAATGGCTTGTAACATAGCTATTAAACTCACAGCTCTTAAACTCCTTAAGTACACAACTATCACATTTGTACAATGTAAAAATGAAAGCCATCAGATATACTAAATATAATGCTTTGTCCGTACTTACTACACTATTTTAATGTGGGGTTTTTACAGAATTTAACAAAAAATGGTAGCTGAAAAGAAGTTGCCTAAATTTCATGTTAAGGAAAAAGGAGTTTGAAGCTGCCATGCTCCTGACAATGACCTCCAGAGCCAGGTAGTCATGTTTGATACGCTCCAGGTCTTCTCCAGGACCATCACTGGTGCACACATGAAAAAGTAGCCAGGTTCTGCTGTTGTCTGACGACCGGACAAATCTTGGTAGTTTTCCCACTATGTCCCAAACAATTTCTTGTGTCCTTAAAGTCATGTTGTAGGCCAAAGTCTCTTCAGAAAAGGCGTCAAGACCTCTCCAGAGGTTGCTGAAAGTGACATAGCATTGTGAAAAATTGACAATTTATTACAGGAGCTGTAAAGAAAATTTTGCATTTCCACTGTCATTATATCCTACAACTTCAAGAACAAGTGTTAATATATCACCAGTACCTCAAAATATATATACAGATAGTTCATGCAGACTTGTCACTGCTACTATGTATATGTGCTTTCCTGATGTTTTACAGGAAATGCAAAATTTTCCTGATCCTGCTTTCTTTTTACTTTGCAGAAGCTACACTGTGATTCCAATAACATGGATAACAGGACACAGAGACATCTCTGGGAATTTGAGGTCATTGGCAAGGCATTATCCCAAAAGAGAATAAACATGAAATAGTGTGACATGTGGACAAGCTGCGGAGAATAATATAAGGTAGATATACAACTTCATGAAATCCCAGAGTGAGGCAGGATGCAAATAAAGTTGCAGCCAACAAGAGATGGCAAACTGCCTGCTCTTACTATGCCTGAGGAAAGAAAAATGTGCTTTTCCAGGACAATCAGTAAATTCCCACTTCATCTTTGCAATAAGAGTTCCTGTTGCTGTTGCCAACAAGAGGGAGAACTGGAAAGAGGGGAAGGAGGCATTTCCCAGCAACAATAGCTCTTCCTCTCAAACTCCTTTCTGGCTCTCTTCCCTGGCCTTGGCCCAAGATTCATGGTCTCTCCCTCAATAGGGGCAGGACCTCTTCTAGCTATCTGCCAATTCTTGGGAACTCGAGAGTGAGGATACTTGGACTTGAAACATTGATGTTAAGGGTGAGTTATCATACCAATGGGGAGAAAGATTTGGGAACAGGGACTGAGATCGGAACACAGACCCTGTATTCCTGAAGAAGAGATGGGGGGGGGGGGGGGGTTTCCAGGAGTGAGAAGCAGGAAAGATGGGGCATGGCCTCACTCAGCTTCCCTGAAGCTTTCTAACCTGTTGGCACCTTTCTCTACTGCCTGTGCAGCTTGATTCTTGCTCCCATTTGCCCACATGGGCCAGTGCCTGCACAGATTTTGCTTTGATCTGTCTCATTTTCACAAGCACTATACTTATTTCTCTGAAGGGAAGTAAGAGGTTTTTACTTCATGGAAAAGGTATCCTGAGCAAGTACTATCTTGTTTCTAAAACACAATACTTCTTTACCTTCACATATGCTTTTGCTTTCTATTTTTTTAATTTTTGCTTCCACCCAGTTTGTCACCCTGCTGCTTTGTAGGTGCCCAAGGTAAGGCATCTTGATGTTTAACTATTTACTGTGCTGTAAAATAACTAATTGCCCCAACAGAGCATGTCAGTTACGTGTTTCCTTGCAAAGCACGTATTCAGGTACCTTATCACAGTTATTGGGTGGACTCCAAACAGCTCACTCCAGTAGAATATCAACAAGTAGGAAACAGGAACAGCCAGAGTGGCAATTTTAAATGTCAGCATCAAAGGATCCAACAAGCTAAGAACACTCCACAAATGCTCCAGTCTTGGTCTAACAATCAAGTACCTTTGCAAAACTATGCCCCAAAATTCGACATAAAAGATATAGTAGAGAGCTGGCATTGGACTCTCAGCAGTTTTGGAGACTGAAATAGGAGACATCTAGAGAGTGTTAGGCAGCAAGGGCTCCATCTGAATAGACAGGGCCAAGATCAGTACTGGGATGAGTTTATGTGGCTTGTAAGAGAGTGTGATGAAGAGGTAAAAAGGAAGGCAGTAGCAAGGTTGAGCAGCTCATCTGGTTCCTTACAGCTCTAGTAGGGACTAGGAAGTTATAAAACATGGTGAAGTTAGAAAGAGGGTGAAAACAAGGCATGCAGCAAGAGACAAGAGTCTCAAGACAAAAGTCCCACAGCAAGCTATTTGAGAGCTACACTACATATAGCAAGTAACAAATATTTGCCCAAAGCTTATTGCCTCAAAGACAAAAGGAAGTGCTGAAGGTGGAACCTGGGTCTGCCTTAATTGGTAGCTGCATCTTTACCACTCCGTAAACGTTTCTGTATCAAAATAATGAAGCATAATTTTTGAAAGTTGGAATCATCTGAGCGCTGAGTAGGCAAGATGAAAATGTGGATCTTTCCAATAAGCATTGGAAGCTAATATTTTGTTTTACCCTAAGCATGGACTCTAATACTTTTCTTTCAATAACCTAAATTTTTAAGGTTTAGAATTTTAGTCTCAACATCAAATGTAAGGACAGGCAAAAACACAGTAGAGGAAGTTTTCAAATGCTGGAGTATATGCTCAAATCACCAAGAGGTGTTCTGAATGTCCTGAATCTCTTAAGATCAAAATATAATCTGTCCAATTCATATTTGAGCATTAGTTAGTAATACATAGAATTTGTGATTAGAATAATTAATATGGATTAATACAATATTAATTAGTTTTCTAAAGCACTAATTCTGAAAAAGGTTCCATACAACTTATACGTATCAGTAAATATTCCATACAGCAGACTAAAACGAAAGATAAAAGATTCAGCTGGTATAGCTAAGATTAAGAAATATGGTCTACATGTCTGGTTTTCCACCAAAATTAAGATTGACTATAAATTAGAGCCAGTCTACCACAATGTAGCAAATTAAAGCGCTGCACAGATGTAAGAGTGACCCACAGGTTCACGAGATTTTAAGGCCAGAAAAATAATGGAAATGATCTTGTCTGCTACTAGTTATAATACGGACCATAAAATCATATCTTGTTTCTTTCTTTCATGCTATTAACATACCTTGCTCTAAAGCATTCCAATGAATAGTAGAACATTTCTGTAAAACTGTTCAACCCCTTTTAAAATTATAGTATTTTTTTGTTTGGTTCTTTTTTTTTTTCTTTTTTGTTTTAATGGATTAGGCTGCGGTCTAACTGTTAGACTGTGGAGAAAAAGTTTGGGCTATTTATAACCTTCACTGAAAGTGCTATAACTGTATCTATCAATCCTGACCTTACCTGCAGGTTTGATGTAATTGCACAGGTCTTCTTTTCATTAGGCTAACAGGTTTGAGTTCGCAAAACCGTGTTTTATGACAGGTAACGAGGAATCACACCTGACTAGTAGCTGATTTCTTCATAAGGAAGTGTTCTTTTTCTTCTTGTTGTTGAAAATGAAATAAGATTCAATATTAGGGCCAAACTAAACAATTTATTGTGTGGATTTACAGGACTGTGTAATTTGAGGAAAAGACAATATCTTTCCAATAAAGACTATTATAGCCCCTACAGGACCACAGGAACCATCCTCATAGATGTGAAAAGGAAGGTTACAGATCTACTAATGCAGAAGTTTCAAAAATCTGTGACTCAGAACACCAAAACCTCATAAAACTCATGAGGTTTTAACATACAATAATTGTTGGAATACTTGAAGAAAAATTGAATAAGAAATCAGAATTGAGGAGCACCAAAAAAATCCACCACTCTAGAACACAAAAATACTTGTTCAGATGATACAGATAACATCAATAATATGGCATTTGTTTCAGAGACTTTTGCTGGAGGAATTTATCAGAAGCCCACTACAGCATGGTAGCTCTTCAAGCAGCCTGCAGCTCTTAAATCTGACACAAGCTGTAGTTGACACTAGCTGTAGCTGACACTGCTGCTAACAGCTTGAGAAGGTCAAGATAAATGATCTCTTCAGATAAGTGCCCTCACATTAGGTGTGTATCAGTATGATGCTACAGATTACACACGCTAAGATATATTATTTTTATCACCATGTAAGGAGGAAAGGCAGTACAGAAAGCATGACCCCATACTGAATTTGTTAGACCTCTCAGAAGTCTCTAAAACTATTCTTTGCAAACCTTTTCTCTTTTTTGATTCCACAATCTCTGTTTATCTTGTTAAAGGACAGAAAGTTTCTAACAAAAATTGATTTCTCATGCCTGCTAGCTTTCTTGATTAAGCTTTTGCTACAAGAGCTCTCAATTTCTCTCATAAGCAAGTCTGATAACCTTAGTAAAAACTTTAGACACTGCTTTGTGTAGATGCTAATTTTAAGGAGCTGCTATCTCTAGTTTTCGTATAAAGGAGCATAACCAGACCCCTTTCTGATCCTCTATTTAGTAGGACTTCGTTCCTGTTATGATTGATTTCTCTTCGGAAATTACAGTAAGAGGCACTCAAGTGCCTCTTCCAGCAGTCATTTCCTGACAGCTATGCAGTCTGTGGAGGGAGATCTTCTGAAATGCTGTCTGCTGTTTATCAAGATGTCCACGAAATCCTTCTGCCTTTTGGGCTAATTTTGAAAGTAATGAGAATCTTCTAATATTTGGATGCAGCTGTCACCCCTAACACACGGTGACCTCACTGCGTTAGGCAGCTGTATTAAGAGCTACTCTTAGCTATCTCCAAATGAGCTATGTCTACATGACACAAGTCAGAATTTGTAGAAGGAGAAAAACAAAATCATTACAGTACTAGTAGAGCTGGAAAAATGAATAAACTTTCAAGCAATCAAAAGCTTTCTGTTAATACAGTCAACATATTTCAAATCTAAATACTGTCTGAAAAAAATACCTCTCAGCTTAATAATCCGTGTTAATTGGTTAGACTATAAGACAACATGACTGGTACCTTGTTAAGCAGAACACTATTTCAAAAGGAGAGAGACATTAAACTGTTTATCTTGCTATCAGAAAGAGAATGTCATAGAGGATTTATATCCTGTGAACTGTAAGATACTACCATGCTGCTTCTGCTGAACCCATGATTATTGTTTTCATATTGGCCCATTGACTACAGAGGTGAAACCACGCTTTAGCCAAATCCCAGTACATTTGGTTTATGGTATAGTAAACAAAAGCCTGGAATGTGCAAATATTAATATGCTTTTAACTAGCCGAACTCCTTTTTTGTTGACTTAAGTTGTATATTAAGATATGAACTGTAATGGACGGTCTGATTATCCTTGCAGATGATGAACCATATTGACATAAGTTTGTCCTACTTTTGTCAAGTTATTCATTGCCATCACCATTAGAGATTGATCTTTTTGATAAGAAGCCTCCACTGATCTGGTATACAAACATGCACGAGACTGTATCTTTGTAAAGGCCATTGTGAATACACTGAGTCATACTCAGATTTGAGCAGCAAATTACTTTCCTGAATGGAGTTCAGTTTCTTTGACAAACGTGTCTTCAACAAATGGTGATCAGCAATGTAAGATGAGGCATTTGTTTATCATGCAGATGACTGAATAAAGCATAGGCCTGAAATTCATCCACTTCGATACATATTTACATATTTGGTTGCAGGAGTGTTCAGGGATTTTCTAAGCACTTGAACATACATTAAAAGATCAGTCCAATGATTTTTCAGTTCAGCTCAGCTGTTGTCAAGACCAATTTTTTAGTTTGTCATTCTGACAGGAGTTGGTTTGAAGCTAGTGCCTCCACTGTACATGGCTCTCCACAATGACAAACCCTCTGCTTTTCCTGTCACTTATTGCTTATTTGATGTTCTGTACCTTCCATGGAGCTGATATATAAACTCTTTCTGTAGTGTCAGTGAAGGGTTATTCTCTCTCTCTTGAATAACTAAGAAGTTTCTTTATGCTGATGCCCTCTTTTCCATCAGTCATTTCTTAAGAAACTGTCATAATTTCCATCTTTCCTTTATACAGAAGCCAATCCCTCACCAAGCTGTAAGACCATCACAGCTGGGATCTTCAGGAAAAAGACACACCTGAGGTCACCTGTTGATCTTTTTCACCTTGATGAACTATTTCTGGCTCCAGACACACAATCCATGTTAGCTTCTTGAGATGCACACTGAAAGCAATGTGACAAAAAAAATAATTCATTTTGTATTTCCTATTATGGTGTTGAATTACTCAAAATTACTTTTGCAGCTTACCTTTTTAATATTTAAGTAGTTAGGAAAAGTTACTATGTGTGGTGTTAGAGCTGCTTTTGTATTTATAGTGACTGACCAATGCAAACTGAGACATGAGACAATGACTTAAGCAGGATATTTTGGTTTATGCAGTCCAGCAGTGTTACTGTTGTTAAGTCTGAAATGAAATGTGTTGGTATTCTCAGTTCCATTTTCTGCTGTTGAAAGATTCAGGTTACAGAATAAACTTAGGTGACAGACACCTGTCTGCATTTCAATTAGTTACCATACTTTATTATTTGCTTTTTGCATCTGTTAATACTACAGCTTTTGAAATTACTAATGTTCAACCTTCCTATATTACTAAGACATGGGAATTTTTAAGATTAAATTTTCAGGCAAGTTCTCCAGACAGTCATGATGCAAGATACTGCCACGCTTGGTAGAATTTCACTAATTCTTGTATGAATTATGAAGGGTGCATTGACAACAAGATGGGATTTTACAAAGGTCATAGAGTGCTGTACTCTTTGTGAGTGCTCTAATAGCAGTCTTAATTTATGATGTTAATTCTGCATTTGCTTATTGACATAGCACCTGCTTCTGTAAATAAGACAGCTGAAGACACTTTTTGTCACTGAAAACAGACTGATCATTTAAAGTCCTGTTCTATCAATGTAAGCCTTTGTGAAAGTTGTTTTATACAGTATTGCAAATTTGATTAACTAGGTATAATATTTGCTACAGTAGTATGTATCAAAATTTCCAGATTTACTAAATTTGTCATAAACTTCAGTAAAAACTCTCTAACAGTGACACCTCTATTAGTCCTAATATAATAGCACTAATAAACCCCATTTTTCTCTCCTAAGCAACACCAAGAATTAAACCACTATTGATAGTGGTTTTCCAGAAAGTTTGTTAAAGGCATCTGACTGCTTTCATCCCTTCCTTCCTAGGCATAAATGTTCTTTGATTTGATTGACACTACCATGGGTTAATGCATGGGTCAACTGCAATAAAACTGCCTATATAGTACCTGTCTATGGTGTGGTGATACTATGGCATTACTAGGTAGAATTTTAAATTAAAACCATTTGGAGTTTTACCTTCTGGTAGCTCTAATCCTTTTTTTGGTGTGTTGATCTAGGATCTGACCTACAAGAGTGGGAGAGTAATAAGACTTTCATAAGACAGGAAGTGAAGAAGATGTGGGCAAAATTAAACTGACAAGCTTTAAGGTGGTAATGTTCTTAAATGTGTTTACTGGTGACAGCTGGTTGGAAGATTTGTGCTGAAAAGAAGTGGTTCCCCAGATAGAAAATATTTGATAAAAAAAATTAAATAAATCTGGTTTTGGCATCTACCTTTGAAACTTATCACATTCTCCAAGAGAATAAAATAAGAGTGCTCTTTTCAATAGAAGACATATGCCCATGTTATTAAAAATGTAGAGTAGAAAATTATAGTCTGAGTATTCTGAAAGCCTATTTTATGGGAAAAGAATATGGTAAAATTTCCTAACAAAAGTAGAGACAAACACTAAATGAGCTAGTTACTAACTGCACCAAGATATGTAAATAGGACTGATAAAAAGAGAAAAGTATCTGCAAGAGGAAAAATCTACAAGGGCTTCAGCTACCAAAATATCTTCTGATCAAGATGGTCAATATGGTCCCTTACTCACCATGCATATTTTTAATAAACGTGGTGAATTAAGACCTCTATCTAGGTCTTAATTCTATTTAGACCCTTAGACTACAGCTTTAGATTACTTAGACTATATTACTTAGACTATATTACTAATCCTTTAGATTACTTAGACTATAGCTAAGCATTATGCTTACCATATACAATGCATAGACATAAAAAAATCACATCTCTACATTTATGGCTGTTGCCCCAGGGATTTCTAGGGCCACTTGTTGAATGAGGAGAGTTAGCACAGTGACTCATGAAAAAGGAAGGGGTCAAAGCTTGCTACACTTCCATGAGGTTTGGAGACATCAAAACAAGAAAAATTCAGTAAAGTGAAAGGGTATGTGTTTTATCAAGGCAAATTTTACTCTATAATAAAGGTGATCTTGGCATAAATATTTTTGCATCTGAAAAAATGAAGACTATAGCCACAATAAAACAAACAAACAAACAAACAAAACCATCAAAACCAACACAAAACCAGACATCTGTATTAAATTTCTGGAACCTGAATCATTTCTATGAACATTCGTTATGAAACAATGAAAGTGACAAGGTATTCAGGAGAGACTTTATGTTTTTCTCTAATCTGAATACGAAGAAATCCTATAAAAAGGTATTGCAATAACTTACATCACCTTAATTTTACAAGACACTTTCCTTCTTTGTCAGTGTACCCTTAAGCTATCCAGTAGTACAGGATTATCTAACTGTCTGTTCTTCACATTTTATCACTCTGTAGGTTTGAGCTGTATATAAAAAAAATACTTATTTCTGTGCTTCTATGTCTCACATATATATTCTGGAGAAGAAAGGCACATACCCCAAATTTAAGTGTATGTTGATATTGTAACTTATGTATTTATTAAAGTTCTGTGTCCTGTTTAGGTCATCGCATTTTACAGGTGCATTTGAGGTCAAGATGCAGCATTGTCCAAGTGCTCTTTTAAAGTAGCAGGAATTAACCTTGAATTATCACAGAAATAATAACTATGTTCTCTAAGAATATTTTTCATTCTATCCTGAGAGTATTGAAATAACTTCTTTTTTGTTGTATAGAAGAAGAATACACTGTTCACACATTATGCATTAAAATTTCTGAAAAGGAAGAAAAAGACAAGTTGATAAAATGATCTGTTATTGAGGATTCTTTGTGGATGACATTTTTAACTACGAATTCAAAAATAATTTAGATCAGAAGGCTGAACATAATTAGTCATCTCAGGTTATTTCAGAACTGCTGCTTCCTTAATGTTTTTGGAAGACAGGCCCTTTGGGCAGACTATATTTCTCAATATATGCCTGTATACATCGGAAACCACAATATGCAACGAGAATAAGAATCTTAATCAATTAGTAAGACTAGAGTGTCTAAAACAAGGTGAAGAAGAGACAAAAAAGTTCTCTTGGACAATCAGTTGCCAATCAACTTAGAGTTAAGAGTGGAAAATCATATAAGAGCTTCTTAAATAGCTGAGATTTCTATGGAAGAGTTGTTATAGGACTTTCGTTTTTATTCTCCTAAAGCACAGACATAAACAGAAATGTATGTATATGTCCACTGTGTCTATTTTTTACACATTCCATAAGACTGATACACACAATTACTTAGCATATTGAATTTCTTCAGGACATGTCTTCTATTATTAGGATTTGCAGTGAGTGCAGAGATAAATGTTTTTAGCAATGAAGTTTGTGAGCTAAACTACTGTACATCAGATCAAACATTCCTCCGCTGTGATGGATGACTTCCCTTCAGCTCTAAACTTCTGAAGCTGTTCTGTTTATTTCATTTCAAGCTCACTTTAATCCATACTTGAAGGAGTCAAATCTATATTCAACATTAAGACTGCTCTGTGTTCTTGTCAGATCTTTCACTTTATTTTGTTACTGATGCTATTTAAAGGTTCTCTTCTAGAAAGCTTAGGATATAAAAAATGTATACATGTAAATTTTACATACCTTATGCAATCTTTATGATATAAAGGCGAATATTTCAGTAGCTAATAAGCACATAGCATGTCTTATGTTTCTCCAGCTAATGATTTTTTTAATTTTTTTGTCTTAGGTGAAATGTTATATTAGGTAATCAAACTAGGTTGGCAACCCAATTTTCATTACCTGTTACTGTCTTGAAAATTAGCAAGTAAGGGAGAAGCTCATTTGCCTTCTTTCTTTCCACCTACAGATACAAATTAATTGGCTTCTATATATTCAGAGATATCTGCAGAGCTTTCAACATCAATAGTAACTGGAAGACCCCATTTTTCAGTGTAAATCCTTTGAGTCTGCTCTCATGACACTAGGCCAGGAGAAACACACAGCACCTTCAGCTGGCTACCCTATATCAAACACAAAATCTTGAGCACCAGCAAAAATTAAAATTTCTCCCTGTTGCATTTTTGTTTGGTAATATTTGTGGAAGATACTATATTAAGATCACAGAATTCAGTATTCACTGTCTCACCACTCCTGTCTGTAAGCTCATCAGCAAAAGCTAAACAAAATGGCATGCTAGGCAGCATTGTTCAGATCTTAAGCCACTGGCCTGGTGTTTTGGTCTCATAAGCATATTAGAGAGCTTTATGGGATTTGCATTTAACAGTACTGTAAGGAGATTAATTACAGCTTCTAAAGCCACTGCAAAGTAATGTAAAATCAATTATTTTATTATTTGTTAGGCCAGACCACATGGCAGCAGGCAGGACGAAAAATCAAATGAGCACAGGACTTTAGCTCTTCATCATAGGTTCCCATTAGCAAAGACTTTTCAGATACGTGGAGATGATCGTGAAACCATGGCAATAATGTTAGCTAACTCTTAACAATGGAACATTTTTTAAATTCAGTGATGACTAGACATAAGGCCTTTGTGGAACTACAGTGGTCTTTTGTATTTTACTGAAGACTGCTGAAAAATTCTGCGGAAAATGAATAAAGGTTCAATGTTTTCTCCCTGCAGATAAACAGCCATGGATCTATCATTTGATAATCAATGCACAGTTCAGTGGGAACAATTCCGTTTGTCTGCATCTACTACAGTATTTACACTGTACTATATTTCCCAAGGCATTTTAAACAGTTCATCATGATAAATCACATGAGATTTTTCTTCCAGAATTTTAAAAACAAGAATGGAAATATTTACCAAGTTTTTAGTTAGGAATATAGCAGTAAACCAAGTAAAACTACAAACACCCTTTCCCCTTAGGTTTGTTTTTCTCATACGCCTGATGTTCTCTATCTTTTACAGTTTCTTTAGAATATAGATATTTTATAGTGCTCTAATACGCATCTATTGAGAGCACAGACTAAAGTCCTACTGGGCAGAAGAGTATGCAAACAAAACAGGAACAGCCTGAGCTCAGCTTTTCTCACTTACTTCTCTTGGGTTCAGATTGTAACCCACAGCAGAAGGTCCACTCTAGCAAATCACACATAGATGAGACATACAGAGGTGCAAAGCTGCATGCACAGGACAAATACACATACTTCCAACTCCTGGAAAGTAGTATAAAGTTTCATTAGTGAGAAAGATACAGAGAGCAGCTACAGTGTTGTGACAGAGCCAATTTCGTGTGGCTTGCTAGAGGGAAGATAATGGGGGGTAAATATAGACTGATATTAGTATAATGCTCATTAAATCCTAGAGTATTTCATGCTCAGTAATGACTCCAAATCCAAGGAGGCCAATTCTCAGTGTAGAACGTATATATTAACCAGAAAGGGAGTCATGCTCTGCTTTATCTTATTTCATAATACAGACACAAAATATGTGTTTCAAAAAGAACCCTTTCAACTAGTATTTTGACTGAGGTGAGCTAGGTCTATGAACACTGTTACCAAAAATGTTTAAAGATGGTTGAGTTGTAATTGTACGTTGTTTTGATCAATGAAAAGTTGTTCTCAAAACTTGTCCAGCAATAGATATTCTAAATAGTTCCACCCTGACCAATATCAACGTGTTTGATATTCTTTTTTTTCTTCTTCTTCCTCTACAGGAGAGGAAGAACATAGTTACAAAAGTTCAGAAATACTGGAACTCAAACTTGTTTAGTGCACTGTATTTTCTGGATGCATTGATGACACATATCAAGTTATTTCCCTGAATAACATACTAGTAGAACTTCACAACAGTGCATGGATAAAGATAAGTTAATTGTTACCAATGGGAATGTAATGCCTCTTCACAGCAGTGAAGTCATAATATGACGCAAATATATCCATTATAAAGAAGGCTTAACAAAAGCAGTATTTAGTTTTAAAGGTGTAAAGGATATTAAACAATTCCTGAGCCTTGTACAGATAGATACACTGCATTGGGATGAACTCAGCCTAAATTAAAAGGGAAATAAATGAAAAACATAATCAATTAAACTCATTGAATTGATTAATATCAGTGGGCAATCCTCAGGTAGCTTAGTGCCATAAAATACAGATTCTTCCAAGAAATTCACACACCTCATTGTTTATGTAAAATTATTTTTGTCTTTCTGTTTAAAAACATAGTACTGGCTGATTCCAAATCATGAGAGTTTTTGCCTGGAAAAATAATAAAGATAACCACAAAAGTAAGTCACGAAGTGCAAGAATCCTGCAGAACAAACATTTCCTGGGAAGTTCATTTTGAAAAGAGACTGCCCTCTGCTCTTGTACAGAGCAATAAATTTTCCCAGTTTGAAAGCAGAGGAGTGACTCAGTCCTGTAGCCACTTCCAAGCGAGTCAGAGAGCATCCCCCTGCAGACTGTGGCTCTGTTTGTGTATTAGGGATGGATGAAGACTCCAAGAGCTCTCTCATGTGGACATCCCAAATGTTCTCTCATTTGATCATTGGGAAAAAAATGGGTGCAAACAATTATGTAAGACATTCTGGCAAAATAAACAAACTGGGTTTGGCTCTTCTACATTTGCTTAAATCAAAATACTTAAATAACAAAGCAGTGATTAGGGAGACACTGCTCCTTCTGTCATAGGTCAGGAATGTGACTGTCTGCTTTTAAGATAAGGCTTGGTAAAATCATTTCTGGATGGTGCCTGGCATACTGAATTAGATAGGAATCTAGTTGTGTCCTTTTTACAGCTGGGCTTCAAATACTTATCTGATGAGAGAACTCAGTGAAATTTCCCATTCGAGCTGCTAAGGGTCATAACAGTCAGAATACCTAAGAATGTTGTCTTGGACTTAATAAATCCCTTCTCAGGGAAAAGAACAGAAAAAACCCTAAGCAAACAAAACAAAATTTTTAAAAATGTTCTTAGATTACTCAGGTTTTGGTCACCTGTCTAATAAACTGCTGACTAATCCAACATAAATTTGAAGTCTCAGCGGTTTCTTCTTACCCCTTTCCTGACTGGAAAGTTATACGCTTCCAGAAAGGAAGCAGGAGCAATCTCGTCTGGTACACACAATCATTAACAAGCACAGCAAGCACTTTGACAAATGGGCAGCAACAAAAGCACAATCTAAGGTTATGTACAGCTTTTCCTGTAAATTATTGCCTCATTTCTAGCACATTTCTATGAAGTACAATATAGAAAGTGTTTAATGAGATACAGTGTCTGCCTGGATGAGAATGTGCAGCAACACATGTCATGACAGAAGCATTTCTTCTTAGCTCATTACCTTCCATTCTCTCCAGTTTCTCTTCCTCAGCATAACGCTGTAATGTCACTAAAGCAATAAGTAATTAAAATGTCAGAATGCTCCATCTTTCACTGCCCGTCTTCTTTTTTTACCACCTCTCAGATAGGTACATAAAGTTATGGAGGGAAAATGGTAACTCATTGAGGCTGAAGTTCTTACTCATTTAAAAGATGAGTGTTATGCTTTGTTGGTTACTCCATGTGAGGGTCTGTAAGAGAGACGTAGATGAGGGAATGAGTACAGTATGCGTGTGTGTGCATGTGCATGTTATATGCAGTATAATCTTGTAATCGTCAGAAGGGTTATTTTTGGTGGGATGGGTGACACTTCATATATATTTGGCAACACAGCTTGCCTTCTTAGAAAACTGTTTGCAGTGCTATTATTAAGCAGCATTAAGCACTGAATGATTCCACCTATCTGCAATATAAAACACTTATGAAAATTTCATAGGTCTCTTTTTGCAGCAAGCATGCTAAAAAAGATTCTGTGCAAATGCATTTGCAATTTTATAGTTTAAAATATGTTAGTATTTTATTATTAATCCTAATATGCAGGGGCTTACAGCACTCTCATAAAATACTCTCCAGAGCAGGCAAGCTCTCAATGAGAAAAGGCAAAATTAATCAGACGATTCTACCACATTATTGTATACCTTAGTGTACGGCTGTTACCTAGAAGTAAAAACAACGCTCTAAGCATTGTTTAGATTTCTGTGGCCCAGAGATACTCTTGCATAACATCATTTAAAATAATTTTAAAGACAATATCAGTAACATGCAAACACACCAAAAATCAGTGCTCCTGCAATTTTTCTATGGAAACAGCACCCAGTGCGCTGAGATAACTATCTACAACTTTCATTGTTAGTTTGCAGTCCTCCCTGTGTTTATCCCATATCTCTTGATTTTTAGGCTTTAAAGTCTTTTAGACTATAGCCTTTGTAGGGCACACTGTCTTCTTGTTAAGTGTTTCTAAAGACTACTTCTGTGCTTGGAAATAAAATGGTATTTGACCTACTCACTGTCTTCAGGCTGGAGGATGAGCAGGACACCCACCTGTGCACCCAAACTTTTGCCCTTCCCAGGACAGTCAGATCGG
>JBCJKH010046680.1:0-33897 GCA_039877255.1 Loriculus beryllinus | reverse complement strand
CTATGCAGTCAGCTCCTGTCAGGCCTTTCTTATAACTTATCTTATTGTAGAAATGTGTATCAGTCAGACTGGGTTTGTGCTAGGTGCTGCATAGTCTCTCATCACAAAATTGCAGTGTAAGCAGATTATCATGCAACTGCACATAGTCTTAAGTATCAAAATCACATGAAAGAAGGAAACTATGTAATGGTCCAGAGTCTAAATGCTAAGTAGAAAAAAGTTACTATAAGTATCCTGTGAAGTGAAAAAAGAATGAACCATTCACAGTGCCACTGTTGTAGAAGAGACTGAATGAACATTCATACACTGCAAAACTGTAAAGTGTCTCAGGACCTGTGGTGTTTCAGTCCTAGGAGTGACACAATTCCAGCTCTAACCTTCCTGTTTTGCATCTTATTGGTTCAGTCTCTTTCCTTTTGTTACTGCCAAAGCTAGGTTCAATAAAAAAGCAAGATATTGATTCAAACGGAAAAAGTGTTTGAGCTGAGGTGCCTGAAAATGTGCCTTAAAAGAACTGTTGTGCAACATCTACTAAAGCAACATATTTGTCTTGCTGAAATGCTTCTTGCAAGAAGACATTCCATCTATATGAACTCATTGGAATATGATACCCAGTATTACCAATGATTTTACTATCTATTAGTGAAGGGCAGATTCCCCCCATATTTTCTTGGCCCAAGCATTATCCGTTAGGCAGAAGCAATCAGTTGCATACAAGTAAACCAGAAAATGATCACTTCCATGGTGCGCACTGTGATGATTACCAGTTTGGGCTGGATTTGAGCTAATGACCTGGGTTTGAGATGTGATCTGTTATCTTCAATTAAGTACATTTTTTATGCTCTAATAGAGGTAATTTGCTTTCTCACTTGTGCTTCTTTGTAAATCATTTCTATTTTCCTCTTGGTTTGCATCATTCCTTGCCAACATGTGGGTTGAAAAATGAGGAAGACAAGGTTTTTCCAAAGTTTTTCAGTTGCTTTTGCTGAAATTCTTTCACGACTGTTTAGAATGCAGACCTATAAAACATGGAAGGTTTTGTTTGTCAGGGGCTGCTTTTGAGCTTTGACCTTAGATGATTCAGACCATAGTTTGAGAATCACTTGAGAATATCACTATGCCGAACAATAAACATACCAGATTTCATTTCTTCCAGCAAGGAAGAAAACAGCATCATAATTTGTTTTAAACCAGCCAGATTAACTTGGTGCAAAATGTGCCATTCATTTAGCAAAGCCTAATAAGATGTTCATTTACACATTCGTGTAAATGAATTACACATTCGTGGGCTTCTGTCAATGACCAGGCTCTTGACACTTGTTAAACAACTGAACTGTTTCTAAGCTTTCTGACTAGTATTTTACAGCCCTCGGCCTCCAGATAATGCCAATGTTACAACTGTACTTCCATCCTAGTGCCATTCCTCATCTTCAGAGCATTAAGCAAATATTGACATATGCTTCTTTATTTCCCTGTAAGGGAAAACTAGCTAACACCTTTCTGGGCAATGCACATCTACTATTCTTCCCACTGGACAATATTAGGTTTCTGTTCCTGCTGTATTTCCAATTACCTCATTTGAATCAGCTGGGTGAAATTTTCCTTTATTAATTTTGTTAGAAGGTAGGTATTCTTTCTTATGCTAAATAAAGTTCAGTTTACCAGTATGTTTTTCCAGTGTTAATATTAGGGAGAAGTTGAGTATACCACATGTATTCTGCTATAAGTATTGCCATTTTTGTCTCTCTGTAAAGAGGGTGGTGAGGCACTGGAATGGGTTGCCCAGGGAGGTTGTGAATGCTCCATCCCTGGAGGTGTTCAAAGCCAGATTGGATAGAGCCTTGGGTGCCATGGTTTAGTGTGAGGTGTCCCTGCCCGTAGCAGGGGAGTTGGAACTGGATGATCTGAAGGTCCTTTCCAACCCTAACTATTCTGTGATTCTGTGATTTAACATTTGGTGGTTTAACTTAGCTGCAGAGATTAGGATTCTTCTCTTACCGAGTGGTAGATAACCTCACAGTTATCCTATGGTGTATGGCTAGTATCTAATGTGTAAGTTTATTTCCATTATAAATAGTAATCTTTGAGGC
Source organism: Loriculus beryllinus (assembly GCA_039877255.1). Lineage (NCBI taxonomy): Eukaryota > Metazoa > Chordata > Aves > Psittaciformes > Psittacidae > Loriculus > Loriculus beryllinus. The sequence goes on along the minus strand of JBCJKH010046680.1, from coordinate 31,807 downwards.
ATGAACAACTGATTGTTGAATTTGGTTGACAGAACCAGAAGCTAGATTTCATGGAATCATAGAATAGTTAGGGTTGGTGGGCTGGTGTTTCTTTGTGTTGAGACTTGAGAAATATCTGGATAACAGGAATAAGGCTTATAGAATTATAAGATCATAGAATGGTTTGGTTTGGAAAGGACCTAAAGATCATCCAGTTCCAACCCCCCTGCCATGGGCTGGGACACCTCACACTAAACCATGGCACCCAAGGCTTTGTGCAACCTGGCCTTGAACACTGCCGGGGATGGAGCATTCACAACTTCTCTGGGCAACCTGTGCCAGGGCATCAGCACCCTCACCGTAAAGAACTTCCTTAAATCTAACCTGAACTTCCCCTGTTTAAGTTTGAATCCATCACCCCTTGTCCTGTCACTACAGTCCCTAATGAAGAGTCCCTCCCCAGCATCCCTATAGCCCCCCTTCAGATACTGGAAGGCTGCTATGAGGTCTCCATGCAGCCTTCTCTTCTCCAGACTAAACGGTCCCAACTTTCTCAGCCTGTCTTCGTATGGGAGATGCTCCAGGTGCAGGAGGGGGCACAGAGGTGGGAATGCAGAACTGAAGTTTGCTGTGGTGCCTGCCTGCCTGAGCAGAGCCATGATACTTGCTGTCCAGCAAGGCTCAAACAACCCCAGCCTGGGTGCTGACTCACCACACTGCCTTGGCCAAACCACTCAACCTCCTCACCCACTGCAGCACCCTGGGGACAGGCCACAGCCTAGAGAGACCAACAGCAGGAGCACCAGCAGGCCAGGCAGAGAACTGGATTCGGGTTGAGCAGTGAACCGAGGCTGACAAGCTTCACCCCTGCTTAGAACAAAAGTAAAAGGGTTAAAGGGTTATGCTCAGCCCTTCCTAGACACCAGGAAATTGTTCTTTTGTGTCATAATCATAATAAAAATCATAATAAATCATTATAATCATAATAAAATCATAATAAATCATAATCATAATAAAATAGGAAATCATAATAAAGTAGGCAGTGCAAAGGCAGTGCCTGGAAGGGCAGCAGTCCCTTCTGCACTGTGCTTGCAGTGATCCTTCATGGACTGTAGTGAGTGTTGCCAAAAAGCTGGAGTAGAAAGGGAAAGTGGGCAGTTATCTCTGCAGCCTGCTGCTGTGAAAGGAAACCGTCCCTTTTATCAATCTGTAACAAGGACTCTTGCTGAAACAGGAGTCCTTGCCACACCTCTGTTGCCTTCCTTGTAATCAAAAGCTCCATTCTTTCATAATAATCTCCATTTTAATCTAGTACAAAAAAGCATTTTACTCTTAGGGATTTCATTAAACTGCCTATTCCAGCTCTAGCAGTACTGTGAACTTAATGACTCAAAAATGTGCTGAAGTACAAGTTAGGTAGAAGGGATCAATAACAATTTATGAGGAAAAGGCCACCCCAGGATAAGCAAGAGGTTTCAATAAGACACAAGAAACAGGAGGAAAGTACCACCATATCCCTGTTCCAGGAATCAAACACATGTTATTTCAAACTTACATGCTGCAAAAATCTTACAAAACAACCCCCCCATTATTCTTTCAAATTAGTTTGAACTTCCCATGATTTAACAAAGATGTAATCATATCCGCAAAGATCCCAGAGCTCCTCATGAGCATCTTAAAAAGTAGGAATGAATCACTTCCTTGTATGACAACCAGCTCTGCAATGCCATGATCCTGGAAATGACAGCTGAACAGTCAAAGGCAAGCACTCAAAAGAAAATAAAAGCATTTAATGCAAAACATTTTACCAAAAGTTTTTACAGCAATTTCATATAAATGCAGTCTTCTCCTAAAACAGGAATCCACCGGTAGAAATGTCTTGTTACAAAGCTGATTATAAAACTATCTCCTCAGCCACATAGAGAGGTAGGGAGGGTATTTCTGTCAGCTGAAAACACCTAAGATGAACTGAAAAGTAATGTTCAGGGTCTAGCCTGCCACATCTAAGTGATGGTTACACATGTAAGTTTTTGGATTAAAACTCCACAGGCTGATGTATCTCTACCCCATAAGGCTTTAATTAAGTTTCCTAATAATTTATGGGTATGCAATGGAAATACCTGCCTGTCAGCTGTTTTATACGGTTTTCCCTAATGCTGGAAAGACTGATGCCAGGGCAGACTATGGTGTGTATTCCCCTTCAAGGAGCAGGCTCCAGGGATGGTTGAAAAAACATAAAAGAACAAAGAAAATGTTTCTATTCCTGCTCAGTTTCCCCAGGCTGTAGTTTCTGGGACCCAAGTGCAGGTTTGAAGCATGCATCCTAGCCCCTCTGGGAGCCCAACAGCTCAGGGAAGGCCAGCCACTGGGTGAAACAAGTGGTGCAGCTACCCCAGGCTCCCCACCTAGATTTGCTGCTTCCCAGGCTGTCAGAATCTTAAACAGGTAAAGACAGAGCTCATTTTGGAGTGAGCAGACTAAGCAGACTGACAGCAGTCAGCCCAGCCAGGATCCTGGCAGCCCTGCCAAGAGCAAGAGTCAAAATTGGTCCTGGTTAAGAACTAGCAAAAGGCAGCTGGAAGGGAAGGGCAAGACAGGCTGGAGCCCTCTCCTCCCCTCTGCAGAGCACTATAGCAGCACAGGCACTTCCCCAGCACATTAACTCATCCCTTCCTTCGGCACACTTGGCTTGTCTGGAAATGATTACCTGTAAAAGGAGCTCTTTCACCAACGTAGCTGTTCACTGAAGTAGTGTCCTGTGAGGCTGGGCTCTGCCTGGTCTGCTGCCAGCCAGGCAGAGAAAGGCTCCAGCTAATCCCCTGCAGAGCTGGGCTGCCTGCTCTGCGCTTAGCAAAACAACAACAAAAAGGCCTTCGAGGAAGATGCAGTGTGGGGAATGCCGCTCCCTAGAAAACAAAGCCACATTAACCAGCCTTAACAAAGCAACAGTTTTCTTCCCCAGTGGAAGTGCAGGCTGGTGCCTTCCCTCCCCAGGACAGAGTGTCTTTTGGGCTCTTTGGGGACATGTGGGAAGCCGCCTTTTCTTTTTCTGCTATGCTGCTTCAGTGCTAGGCTCCCCATGCTGCTACCAGGAACTGAAGTCCCCGAAGCCTGTGCTCTTCTTCTCCTTCTTCACAGCTGTGCTGGTTGAGGGCCCGTCATCTTCCATGCTGCGCTTCCTGGAGCCAAAAAGAAAACAACTTTCAGGACTATTTAGTGGTCAGTGGGACTGAGGCGGCTGGATGCCTTTCCTCTCACAGCATCAGCTATACTGGAGCCAGCTCACCCCTTATCAATTAGAGAGGAGTGAAAGCTCCATGGGGATGGTTTTGGTCAGGCTTTGAACACCTCCAGGAACGTGTTCAAAATCCAAGTTCTCCAGGCCAGAGCTGAAGATTTAACAGCTGTACTTCTTTAGCACAGCCACAATGAAAATGTGAGCCACAAGTTCTCACCCCACCTTCTCACATGTATTTGTGGCAGCAAAAGGATTTATGGTGAATTAGGTGTAAAGCAGCTAGACAAGTTTTTCAGACCCTTTCCTGTTTCTTGAGCACAGCTTGTTGCAGTTGCTGCTGCTATTCCCAGCCTGTCTCAAGCAGAGTTTGCAAACCCATGAAAACACTATGGAGCCAGCTCACATACTGTGGTTTTATTGTCAGGTATCAGTAGCCAATAGGGAGAACCAAAATCCCTGAACCTGCCAAATGGCTGCTGTAGACCAGACTCCCAAGGCAGGCTGCAATGAGTGAAGGGCTAGGAATGAAAACTCCTTTCTATACAACTTGGTCCTTTCCACATGGCTGCAAACTCTGCCTGGGTTTCCTCTGTAAATACAGTGTTTGGCAGAATGGCAGCAGTTTTAAGCTGAACATAATGTTTTAAGGAAAAAGCAGTATTTTGCAACTGAAACATTTTACTGACCTACATGGGCTAACATATTTTTGTTCTCACAGTCATGCAAATGCCTGTAAATCACAGCAGCACATACAAGCTGATTAAATAGTTGTCCACACCTTCATGCAGCAGATAGACAACAGCATGTTGTAAATGCTTTTAGAGAAGTCTGCTAAAGATCAAGTGGAAGGCATTCATTTTAATTGTTCCAAAACTCATGCTAAGGTGCTGCTCAGGCAGATTCTGCATTTTCCTTAGGAAAGCAAGTGATGCTGCCAATCCCAAAGGGCGTACAAAGGGTGTCTGGGAGAGGATGCTTTAGGACAAGCCTGTACAACCAGCCAGGTACCCTGGAGCGACCTGCCAGATGTCCTGTGCTCCCACAGCAAGCCTGGGAACCTGCTCCCCTTTCCGACCACTTCAGTTGTGCTGGTACAACTGTTTGTGCAGCTGAACAGGGAACCAGATTAGCAGGCTGATACAGGTTTAAGGCAACTATTTTGTGCAGGGAAGGAGCTGCTAAAAGAGAAACATCTGTGCGACCGTGGCCTTCACGAATAACTGCAGAAGAGGAAGAGAGTAAAAGATGGTGTAGGAAGTGACACACTACAGTTTCTCAAGGACTTCTGAATTGTGAAAATATATCTACAGTTCTGAAGTCAACAAATGCTGTTAAAGACCAATTTGGTCATGTTCAAGTGCTAAAATTAACTTGTAATCTTGAAGAGGGTCAGCAGGGAACTCCTGAATGTTAGAACTGCATGAAAGTGTCTTTGCAAAGCCTGCTGGTACAAACCAAATATCTAAGCAATGGCACTGGACAAGGTCAGTGTCCAGCAGGAAAGGCAATTAAAACACTCAACAAAGATGAGATGGGCAGGGTACTCACGCTGCAGCCATGTTAATGTATTTTCCAATTCCCTGCCTGTAAGTTTTAGGTGTCTGGACCTCTTTCTTCAGTGGCACCACTTCAGCTTTTGCTTTGGCTGCTGCTTCTTCTAGCTGCACCTTCTCTCTTTCAGCAGCAACCTGTGGGAAACAAAGAGTTCAATCTTTTGAATGAGCTAGTCCAGCATAAGGAGAAAATGCCTACAATTCTTTGAAGCTTTAAAGCACTCTAAACCAGCAATCAGCACCACTATGATTACAAGGCAGGCTTTGGAGAAAGACTTCAAGGGCCACTACAAACAGGCTGTCTGCAGCCATTATAGCAAAACTCCTCTCTTCTACCTGCAGCTACTGATAGCTAGTGGGGACATTTGGAAAGGAAACCACTGGAAGCATTATGGACTGGGAGCTGTGCCACTCTCTCTCCACTAAGAGAGGGGTGATAATCTGGCACACAAGACAATGCTGAATGGCAGCTGTTTAATCTTAGCTTGCAACCATATGGGCCAGGGGCTGCACATGTTCAAAGAAAAGGCATTTAGTTACAAAGTTCTCCAAAGAAGAGCTTTGTCCTTTCAAGAAAACTAGCTAACAGACTATCCTCACCTGGGCATCTGCTTCTTCATATGGATCAACAAAAACCGTTGTTGTCTGAATTCGTATTTCCTCCTGGGAGCAGAAGAGAAGAGCAATTCAGTCTGCTGATTAAGTCACACCACCTCCCTAAGTCTGGTTTTCAGGGAAGGACCAGTGGGGTGAACTGCACTGCCACACAAGGCTGTATGTGTTTGCTCCCTCCTGCACAGCCTCTGGTGCTTCACACATACCTTGGGACGATCTGTTTTGGGGTCACTTTCCACATTCTCCATAGCAGTCAGAGTCTCAAAGCCACCAACCACCCTACAAGAAGAAGGACACAATTTCCAGCTGTCACAACACACTCAGAATATTCCTGCACCCTTACATCAAATAGGTCCACTACCCTAACAGATTTGTCCAAAAACCTGGTAGCTACACAGAGAGACAAGTGACCACAGACACCCATCTGTGCGAGACACAAACCCATTTCAAAATGAGTTCACTTGCTAATGCCACATCCACAGATTTGTTACTCCCACGAGCTTTGAAAAACAAACCAACAGACTCGCTCAAGCAAGCAAATGTTTTCATTAACTTCTGATTATTTTACTTGTTAGATTTCATTTTTTTTTTAATTGTGTCTCAGACTGAAGTATGTCACTAGCAAGAATGGGAACTGTAACTGGCACTACTGTAGAGCAGTGACAGAGCTGTCTGTAAGAACATCACTACTACAGAAAGCACAGGACTGCTCTAAAGCACACCATGACCATGAGCTCGTGAGTGCTCTGGAAAGACAGAAGCACATCACAGGCACAAGATAACACTGGGACTTTTTTCACTGCAGTTTTTGCTTAGGAGGACATCAGATCCTTGGCCTCTTGTTTTTCAAGTCAACATATGCAAATACTTGCTTGGAAATGTTTAAGAAAGGCTGAAGATTTTCTGGCCCATTTAATGTTCATTTTTAAAAAGACTGTGGAACAATGGGGAAGTTCCAGAAAAGGATATTTGGAAAGGATAAATGCGGTGACCCAGATTATTATAAGCCTGTTATCTATCCCAGCAAAATAATGGAATAGCAGAGACAGGACATGATTAAGAAAGAAAGGAAATAAGTAATGGCAATCAACAAGGTTTTGTGGAAAACAGTCTATCAAACAACCTTCTATATTTGAGACGACAGATGTGGTTAACAAGGATAACAGTGTCCATGGAACAGACTTCTGGAAGGCGGCGGATATGTTGACTGAGAAACAAGGATGATAAGAAGTTAACCCAGCACACATTAAACAAACAAATGTGCTGACAGGTGTCAAAATCTAATTCTGAATAGGAACCACTGAATCAGTATGTTTCCAGAGGGGTCCTGCTGGGATCAGATCCTGGTCCCAGGGTATTTAACACTTTTATCTACATCATCATCCACAATTAAATTTGAAAACAGCTATACTTAGAAGAGCAGTAAATAAAGACAAAGACAGGCCGTTGATGCTGAGCAATCCAGATCCCTTAGAAAAGCAGTCTGTAGCTGGACAACATCTGTTTTAATAGAGCCAAGCCACATGGCCAGAAACCAAAAATACAGCCCATATTAGTGGCTGTGGGACAATGAGAAGCAGCCATAACTCTCAAAATCTGCTCTTGAAGCCAGAGGAGTGTGGGACAAAGCATTAGCATCAAGGACAGGAGCCACTGTTAGGGAGCACATAGCTAGACCCTAATGCATTTTGGTGATGCTCAAAATCTTCAGTCACTATGCTAATTAAACCCTACTGGGAATACTTTGCCACTTGTACATTTTAAAAGGCTGTGACAGACATGGTATCCACAGGTTATCCGTAAACTACCTAAACAGTCTATTTTGACATGACTATAAGGGGCTAAGAGGGAAGAAGACAAAGCTGTTAGGCCTGCAGAGTGTGTCATTCTCTCTTCTTTTTAGCTTCTTGTCTCTAAAATGGAAAATCACTTTTATACCTCTGCACTCTATAACATTTTGCACAGAGAATATCTCTATGCATATTACAGCGTCAGCAGACTGAGCTCTCAATATAGGTTTATGGTTTTAGACACTGCTATGATACCAATAAAAAACAAAAATTAATTTGGATGCAAACCATCAGCTAAGAGATCTCTGACCAGAGGAACTGGAAATAACTTACTATTCACTTCTGTCTAGGGAACACTTGGAAGCTTTGTCAAGGGTCAGGCTGAGCTGAAGCGGTGTTTCATCAGTAAAAATAAAACCCAAAAAGGACAAGATGTGACTGCAAACATCACCTGTCCAGTAAAAGCTGAACTGCACACTGAGGAGGGCACTCATGGCTGGATGAAAAAAGACCCAACTTCAGGTCTCAAGCTGTAAAGGATTTTGCAAGCTTTCCTTTGATTTATCTAAGTAGAGAAACAAGGTATCTGCAGGCTCTTGAAACATTACATGTTGTTACTGTCCAACCTCATGATGTTACATTGCAGCGCTAAAATCAGCATAATTATCTAAAATCAGTTTGATGAAATATAATGTGTCTAAGCCCATGCACTGGCATCTGTTACAGCAATTGCTCCTCACACAACGAGGAAACCAACATGCTGGAGTAGTTTTGGGGATTCTTTGCCTGTCCTACAACACATTCTGGGTATAAGAAGAAAAGGTAATGGACATCTGGTCAAGAAAAAATCCCAGACAAGTTATATGAAGAAAAGACCATCAGGTCAGTACATTAAAGCACCTAAGAAACCTTCTAAAGAGAGTAAAGAGAGTGCCACTACTTACAATTATTGTAATATTCACTAACTTTGAGCAAAAAGAGATAAAATCTGTCCTACAAATAAACAGGAGTCTCAGCATAAGGAAATCTGTACATCATTTTCATTGAAACAAAATGCAAACTCCAGAAATTTAGGCTAATATATATCCCTTTACACTCATCACATGTGCTAAATGCATTACCCAGACAGCAACAGTTCACACGGCGTTAGCCTTTCTCACACAACATCACTTGTGCTAAGTTGGGAGTGCAGTGGGAAAGAGGAGAGAGAAGGGCAGAAAGAAGCTTAACCTTTTCCCCACTGTTTCTGGCTCTGTTCCTTTCATAAAGTGCCACACATGCTTTGTCCTAAATTGACTAAGCAAGGTTTAAACAGATGTTCAGATGACCACCAACAGAGAAAAAGATGATACCTTCAAGACACCATTTACATTAGAACAACAGTGAAACCGAGGGTTTGTTGTGTGCTTCCAGTAGATGCTGAACAGAGAAACGATGATCTCAGCTATATATTTAGCTCAGCATCCCTGAGACAGTTGGTTGTATTTTTAGAGGAGCTTGACAAATGTTGCATTACATTTAAGCATGGACGACAAGGTAACATTTAGGCTTTTTCTGTTAACAGGGTAATGAAACAAAAATGTGCCCTTACTTGTGCCATTCTGTTCTTAAAAACTGAGCAAAGTTAGCACTGGAAACCTTTGCATTTCAAATTTAGAGATGTTATTTAAAATCTTACTTCCTGTTAAGACTCCTTTATGCAAACAGCAACCCTGCTTCATAACCACTGCCAATGTCTTTGCATGAAGTGTAAGTGAAATTTCTGGAGCAAGCTCTACCTATTTAAAATACACCCATATAAGTCTCGTTGTACATTCCCAAAGAAAACTGCAGCTCCCTTGCAGTCTCGCAGACATTCACAAATGGACTTCCTATTTCTGATAGTTTTGTTTAGAAGAATTATAGGAATTAAGCCTTATGCAATGCTGGGGATGGCAGCGGTCCAACACGATATAGTTTCCTGGTCAGAAGATGACACAAGAACAATGTCTGGACTTTTTTATTTTAGAAAGAGGCTTTAAACTAGAAACAGAAGCCAGAAAGAAACATTGTTGTTTTGTAAACACATTCTGCCCTCAAGGTTATTTTTATAAAAAGGAGTGCATACATTTATACACACACACAGAGGGAACAATATAGACATGTCCAAACATGTATACTCAGGACAAAATGTTTTCTATGTACACACCCCATCTGGAAAGGATCAAGCAATTCAAACTTGTAACAAGGATGCAGCCAAAACATCTCAATCTCTCACAAGGGCTTAATCTAGCAGGCGAGACACAGTAATGATGGGCACTGAAAAAATAAAACAACTTGGAAAAAAGCATTCTGAAGCTAGACTCAACAGATGAACAGATGAACAGTAAGGATTTCTCTGCTTTGGCACAGGTTCCTCTTCAGAGATCACACAACTGTTTTGGAAACAATAGCAGCCCTGATGCAGCTCCAACAGCTCGGTCCTCCTGTACTACAGAACACCACAGCCTAGGCTTCCACAGGGAGCCCTGGTTTATCTTCCCACCTTGCTCTTCACTCTTCTCTGGTGTCTGGGGAGCAGACTCTGCAGTGCAAAATTAGGTCAGGCTCCCTGCACTGATTCAACAACAGAATCTGCCCTTCTGCTGCCACACAATTTTTCCGTTCTTCAGATGAATTGCAGAAGAGCAACAGGAAAGTGGATTTCCCCACTTAGAAGCCACTGGGGTTCACGGATTCAAATCATATAGTGAATAATACAAGTGGAAACAGATACTGTGCATTATTTAACTGTACCTGGGTAACTAAATAATGCCTGGTACTTGTTTTATGTAGCTAATTACTTTAGAGGACAAGAGTTACTTTCATTGCCCTGTTCTACAGAATCACTGTAGAAAGCAATAAACACATTAAGGAATACTTAATACAGAGTGATAATTATCCAAGGAAAGAAAACTCTTCCACAGAAGCATCTGGCAAGGGCAGGAGGGAAGAAAAGAGAAAACTAAGCTTGATATCAGCTACTGAACAAATGCCTCCAGTGTGACCAGGTCTGTGGTTTCCCAAACTACCTTGTTCATTATTTCCAGGAACAAGAGAATTGAAGAATAGAGTGGCAGAAACCTCAAGAGATGGTTAAAAGTTATCTGTGTAAGCAGATATATGCAGCCATGTACAAAGGGGAAAACTGTCCTCCATATACTCATCTCCTGTATCAGATGCCACATCCTTTCCTCAGTTCTTGACAAACACTAGCGATTCATTGATATACACACAGAACTGCTGCACAGATAATTTCCAGCTTTGCTACTTTTCTCTCCACTCCCTTTATTGCCTTTCTTTTTATCACATCACATAACCTGCCATCTGCCCTCACTTTTAAGCCCACCATGCTCTGCTTGTCCTAAATCTCACCCAAAATTGAGACAGCACTTCTCTCCCCCTGTTGATCAGCATAGCTCAATTATCTTCCACTATTACTTTAAACATACAGTTTTTCATGTGTCCCTTTAGCTCTGGAACAGGCTCTCCCAAAACATCCACAAAGCCATTTGTTTTTCCTGGGGCTTTCTTTTTCCTTGGTTCTGAAGTGCAAACTGTCAGTGGAAAGTAGGCAGAAAGGGGTCACTGTCGCAACTTTCCTCCATCTATACACAGTCTATTTTGCACTTACACACTCTCTAGGGCAGAGATTATGTTTCTATTTCTGCTTACAAAGGGCAAATGTACCAGGTCTCTCATCCAAGGAGCTGTGGATGAGAACATTTGGAGTAATAGAAAATATAATTACAACATGGATGAGATGTGCTTGAATCTAAATCTCATAAAGCACACCAGACCGGAATGTGAGCTGATACTGGTGTTTGGGCTGTAACATCCTTGCACCTCATGCAGCTCACACAACAGTTGAACTCCCAGTTATAACATGGGTAAGAGGGAGAGCCCACGCACACAGCCCACGACAGCAGCAGTACACTGCAAATGCTTCTCATCCACTCTGTGCAGAGCAAATGTATGTTGGTTGGTTTACATCATTTGAGTTTCTAAATTAAAACTTCTACCAGCAAGCTAGAAGCCAAGAAAAGCCACCAGTTAGTTTTCACATTAATTACAGCATTCTCTAAGTTAGGAGAAATGGTAATTAGGAGAAATGGTAATTACTAATTTAATCTAGGCAGCTCTGCTGGAGCAGGAAATCCGTGCAGCCTGCAACACACCTCCAAGGGAACACATTCTTCTCTCATGGCCTTTGGTTCTGCTCCCCATACATTCCAAATTACCTCTTTTATTTTCAGTAGCATCTGTCCTCATTACTGCCATGGTGGGCAGCACCATCATGACAAGATGCCTTCCCTGTTCTCCAGTCTCTTCTCCTGAGGCTTTAAAATTCCAGTGGATCAAGCCAGACACGTGCCACTTTTCATAGTCCCACTGCCTGCAGCTGCTGTGTTTTCCAAACATGCTTAACAGCCAAACATCCAACATTAATAGCTGCTGCTATGCAAAAATTGTGTTGCAAACCAGTGGGGACATGAATAAGATGCAGCTCCAGAGAAGAAACTTTTCAATGTGCCATCCCACACAGGACAAAAAAAAAGAAAGGGGTGGGGAATGGCTGCTCTTTCACTCTTCTTTGTTCTCTAAAGTATGGAAAGCCTGCTGAAAAGTTCTACACAAATTACAAACAGGTCAAATTCTGCTCTCAAAGATATGGATGTGACACTCACTAACATGAACCAGAACTCCATAGAAATAGCTGGGGGTACAGTTGAGACCAGAGTATTTAGCTTTTTATATTAACTGAAATAAGTAATCCTCAAATCTATGTATGAAAGTCACAACAGGCCAGTAAGCATTTAATTAAGACAATCTAATTTAACATTCATGGAAACAAAGAATTATGATTTCATGGGTTCATTATATTCTTAAGCCTAGATATTATCCCTAGATATGCTTCCCAGATATTATTGTGCTATACAGTCTAAGATCAGATACAGTCACCAAATCCTGGAAACACCCAGGATCTAAAACAGCAAACGAGCTGGAGTTCCACTATGGATACAATCTCTGGAATCTGTTGGCTTTTATGGCTTTTAAAAACAAATGCAGGTAAAAAGAGCTGAAGGATTCTGATGACAGGATATAGATCTTAAGAGCTGCACGCAGCAGCCTTTTATATTAAATTTGTAGGTAAATTCATTTATTCAAGTATTCAATTTTTAGATTAATATAGTGACTGGAATGCATCTAGCCCAGCATCTTCATTTTTTACATTCTTTGAATTTACATGCAAGAGAATCCAGAGTAAAATTCACCTTGCCTGTGTTCATATGAAGATGTCACTCATTGTTCATGCAGGAAGCCAAATATGATTCTACATCAACATTTTTATGAAGATTTTCCTTTGTATTTCAGCTACGAATATTTGCAGTGCTGAGAAAGCGGCACCACTTCTTTACTCTGGCAACTAAGCTCAGACTCCTGTAGCAACAAGGACAACTAAATTAATTGTCCTTTAATTAAAAAGATTAAGACAGTCTTTGCTAAAACTGCATAAATCTCAGCTATATACACATAACCACATTTACTTGGACTGAAGTAATACTTCTCTAAAGGACAACGCACATTGTGGAACATCATTTGAGCTAGTAAGGTACTTGAGATGTTATGCATGGCTTTTGGGAGCCTACCCCCTGCACCACATGAAGCTGAGCTCCTCTTACTCTTTCCTGGTGAATTATGATAAAACTGGAGCACATTAGGGAATGCAAAGATAGTGAAGGACTAAACAGGATGCCTGCTCACTGAAGCCAGGCTGCATGCAGGACTGAAGAACAGTTACATTTTCAGCTGAGCTGTCCTAACCCAAATACTTTTTGATAAGGTGGCAACTTAGGTTAACAGCATTACCATATGGGATTTAATGGGATTTTTGCAAGGAGGACTCAATTTGTAGCTTAAGTGAAATAGTCTTAGGATACAGGTAATGTAACCCCTCCAAGAATATACCTGCTCTCAGCCTTTGGTATTAGAATTTGCTTTATTTATCTGCTTTCACCAAATGATAGGGAACTTTAAATTTTTCTAGGACAGACCTAAGAAAGGAAAAAGAACTGTATTTCATAGGGTACAATTATTGCAGAATAAGTATTGGAACTAACAGCACTAAAGTAATTGTTTAAAACTAAGCCAGTTTCTGCCTCAAGAACTCCAAGACAGAGAAGATGGATTAAATATATCACTTTCATTGTACAATGCAATTGTATGACATCCAATCAAAGTAAACAGCATACACATTTATTTTCAACTGCTGCCTTTCAAACAGGTAAAATTATGAAAAGAATTATTAAATCTTGACTTTAAAAAGATTGCAAAATCCCTGGGAACTACCAACGAAGCAGGCTAGTACAATTGAAGCAGGCTAGTACAATTTTCCTTCCTGCCATTTGCACGGAGGCATTTGTTAGAACAGCTATGCATGACTTGGTAAATACCATGTACCAGCAGCAGAGGAAACAAAGAACAAACTGTAACATAAAGCTTTTGTGATCTCCTCTCTAATAAATACCTTGATCTCTATCATGTGAGGGCTTGACTGGAAAAGACTTTCAGAAGAGACTTCTTTTTACAAAGAATGAAGTCCCCTTGCTGTCTTGGCATTGGTAATATCTTTATATATCTACACACATAAACATGTATGCATATACAGAAACATGCACACAAACATACAGATTTTATACCGATGATTAATTGTCAGGAATAAAAAACTCCAGAAGAACAGAATAAAATAAAAGTGACCAAAAGACTTAACCTATGTGGAAGCTCTGTGTTCTATGCCATGATGAACAGCAGCCCAGTCATGACTAATTTCCTGGTTTATAGCTCATAAGAGGATGAAAGCAGTGTTGAAGAGGTAATCTCTTGTGTCCCAGCAATTAGCATGCACAGATATTAACATGGTTGGTTACAGGATGATGATTACTTTGTTCATGACTCCCTGGAGAGCCACCCACAGAAGGGAAGTAAGGCAACTTACAGCGACAGAAGGAGGAAAAAAGGCAGAGTCTGATGACTGGCACTGATGCAATGTTGGCCATCTACTCATGACCAGCAGAACTGGACTGTGAGCTATGAGTATGCTTCAGTTCAATTGCAAGGGTCACTAGATTTTTTTCTTAAGGTTTCAGACACACATGAGTGCCATGTCTGCTATACTGCTGTTCATAATATCCTTCACTTACCTTCCAAAAACTGTATGTTTCTTGTCCAGATACACACAAGAGCGGAATGTGATGAAACTGGAAGGAATAACAACATAACTGTTAGCGTGCTATCTCACTGACATTCAACAACAGCCAGTAACGCTTAAAAACATAAAAATGTTCTTTTACATATGCAAAAGCTCTCTGATACAAGACAAGCCCCTCTCCTTTTCTGACTCTTCTACAAGAGGCCAGCTGGCCGAACATCCTTTAATTCCCCTGTTTTGTGGGTACTGTCTTGGATTCTGGAGTTTTGACTTCTCATTTTTACACCTTAATAACATCTCTAACCAGTACCCCAGGCATGGTGACTTGCAGAAGCTCCAAAATTAAGCTGAGCATTTGCCTTCTTGGCCAGACAGGCCCTGAGAAGCTTACATAGGACAAGGAGACGTGCATCCTGCTTGAAAAGTACATTTCTTGAGCGTGATTGGAAGCTTCTATCCAGTGAATACAGCTGTATAACACAACAGTCCCTGCCAGTGTAAACTTTTATCTTTCAGGATATTTACTTTTTGCATTTCTCTTCCATTACATTGGCCTGTCGGTGATCCACTTCTTTGATCACTGCAAATTTGTGCTTTGGACACAAACACAGCAGAAGAATATTTCCAAGAGTCAAAAATAACAAAAACCTGTGAAACTTGGATTTTTAATAATTTTTAATTCATTGGACTTTTAATTTTGGGTTTGTATTTTTACACTTAAAATGTGGGAACTAAAATACATAATCCAAACCAACTTTGACTCTAAAGCTTTTCTCTAAAGCTTAATGCTTCCTTGGAAGACTTGGACTACAAGCATATGAGACAGAGGTTTCCACACTGTGGTCTGCAGACTATGATGGCCCATCTTGGCTGGACATGCAGTGCTGGCTCTCCTCCCTGTCTCCATCTGTTTCACTACATTAGAGACAGCTAAAAATATATAAGCATTCCAAAAGCACTTTTCCATATAAGCAACTGCCTCAGGAAGTTATAGGATTGCAAATAGGAGGAGCTGCAATCTGCCAGAAAATCTATTTAGACATAGCTTGCCCTAGGAAAGCTTTGAGATGCTATGCAGAATGCCAACTCCTACACAGGGCAAACATTACAACTGAGCCTTTTGCATGGGTTCTTTGCACCACTTTATCCTCAGATAGCCAGTACTTAAAGATTATCAAGTGATCCATTATTTAGTGTTGTAATAAAAAACATCTGAGTGGTAGCAAATACAGAGAATGCTTCTCATCCGTCACTGCAGTCAAGTAAAATTAAGGACAATGGAATTAATATAACTCAGAATGATCCTGGAGAATTCATGAACATTATTTGAGCACCACTATACACAGGGGACCTGGCTCACTCTGCACTGCAGTCGCCTATCACCTACCATGAAAGCTATTCACCCAGTTCCTAAGGTTACAACAGTTGCCAGAAGTGTCTAAACATGGCCTAGGAAGCTTTATAAATATGGGCAGCTGGACCCTCTCAAGGACTTCACATATAAAGGAATTTCGTATTTCATCTGCAAGTTTTAGGGAAACACATGATTACATTTACAGGAGCAGATGATGTGACTTAATATGGCACATCGCTCATGAACTGTCTCTTTAACTTCTGCTTCTAGAATCCCCCTTTGAAAAAAAAGAAGAAGCCTCTACTCTCCCCTAATTTAGCACCTGAGTTCTAGCAATAACATTCAAATCCAAAATAAGCTCTACAGCAACTCAATCCTGCAAGCTGCCCAACATTTGCTTAGCCTTAAGTATGTGAGTAAGCCTATTAAAGGCCCTGAAACAAGCACTTGCATTTAATTAAAGCTAACCACACTACTGCATAGTTTACAAGCCATAATAATTCTTAGCATCATGAAGACCAACCCCAAGAACCCCCTCCCTTTCCTCCTCTCTAGTCCCAGCATACTGTACTGTACGTGCACACACACTGTCTTTCCTGGGGCTCCCAATAAAAGTATAATTTCTCTTCTATTGCAGTACTTAGAGGCCAACCAATAAATATTTGGCTCAAAGTGACACAGAACATCTTCAGAAGACTTCAGGCAAATACCTGTGTTAATGTTATGCTTAAAGAAGGTTATGACTGCTTCAATATCTTGAAATTTCATTTGTTGTTCTTCCTGCTTCATTCATTTCCCCCTCATTGTTGTCCTCATTCTGCTTTTGTACATTGAAAAACATTTCATTCTTAATCCCAGATTCTGCACACTGCCATGTCTGGGTTCTACACATTTCAGCAGTGCAGAACAATCCCCATTTGTTTAAAATCATGTGAGTAAAAAGAAGCAACATTTCCATTGAGTGTATGTTTCATTTTATTAAGCTTTCAGAAAGCTCAGTATGGGGCTAAATTTAAGGAGAGTGAAGAGGTGGAATGATCTTACAGTAGCAATACTGGAGGGGGACACTGACAAAAAATGAACAAAACCTTCAAATCATAAAATCATAAAAGACAAATTAATGATGTTATAATAAACCCACAGGTCTTCCTGCTGTGCTTCTCTTTGCTCTAAGACTGGGGACCAGCAGCTGTAGCTACTGTGACTTAATATGCAGCACTTGACAGAATATTTCACTTGACTGAACTTTAAAGAGTAGATTGTAAAATGTCATTTGTTTTCTTAACAGAGTAAGACACAATGTCTAGAGGGAAACAATAATAAAACACAACAAGCAAGTGACTACTTACAACTGTGATTTGTTTGTGTTGGGTCCTGAATTTGCCATACTAAGGACACCACGTCCTGTGTGGGACAAGTTGGGCTTAAATTCATCTTTGAAAGGTTTTCCCCAGTAAGATTCTCCTCCTTAACAAAAAAATGACAGAAGAAATGTTTGTTTTCATTAGTTTTCCACTACACATTGTAACAGGCACAGACATTAAATTCAAGGTTTCTGGTACTTCGAATCCCATGTATGATACATTCTTTCTTCATCCCTATCACTAGGCTGGTATTTGAGCATGTCCTTGAAATCAGATGTTTTTAACTGGCAACACAATTCAGTCCTTCCACACTATCAACCGCAACAGACCTGACTGCTTATCAACAGCATTATATATTGTGTGCTGAAAAACTGCCAAGTATTTAATTTTTTACTGCTGCCACACTATTGTTTTTCTTTTTTGAGACATTATTTCTTTAAAAACTGGCTTTCTGGTGGAACACTGAGCAAAGAATTACTAGTTTAACTGCACTCTGGATATAGCATTGCTTCTGGAAATAAAATATTACAGAGATTAAATACATTGATAGAATCAACTAATAATAGGAAATATAAGCCCAAATATTTAATTCCTTTCTAAAGAGTGAAGAATGATGACTTGCATTCCTCCAAAATAAAAGCTAAAAATGAGATATTTGGACTAGATACATGGACGTTGTAAGCATTTAAATGTAATGAAGTCAAAAGGATGATAAAACTTTGCACAAGCCGTAGACCCAGCCCTCCAAAACTGATTTCTCTTCCATGTCTTTGTGAAGAAAGAGGGTCTGGGAGACCTCTTCTCCTGGCTGTCATTTTTACATTATTTATGACAGACCTGGCATTTTCATTGGCACTTTCCTCCAGGATCATTCTTAATAAGAAAAACGAAGGGTGAGATGAGTCACATAGTTTTACAGTCTAATCCATAATCTTGTTTGACAAACCATGAAAAAATATTTCACCTTAGGATAGTATTAAAAATAAACCAAACAAAACTATCCAAACAGGCTGCAAGACTGTTCATCTGCAGAACTGGCTCAAGAATCCTCTACAGTAAGTGTATCACTTGTGAAGCAGAAGACCAGTAAAGGATCAGTAACGCTCAACAGTTATTTGCACATTTAATACAGAAAAGCAATTTAGTGATGTGGCTGCACAAGCAAGCAGCAAATAAACCTGAGGAATGAAACAGGCTCCTGCTGAAAACCTCATGAGGAAAATCACACAAGTGCACGAAATGAGAGTTTCAGATGGTAAGACAAAGATGGATGGCTGTATGTGCAAGGGGAACTAAGCAAGTGAGAGATTCTGGAAGAAACCCACCCATTTAAAACCCAATTAATCCTGTTCAAGAGACCTATTAATAGAGTTGAGTGTTGCCTCCTCTGCAATTTGTCAAGAGGTGGCAAAAGGGGACAATCCCTGCAGGGATTTTCTGTAATCAGGAGTATTGGAGGAGTGATTACTTCAGCAGTCTCTGGCTATTGAATATTTTAAGATCAGCTAAATTACATCAGCTTGATCTCATATGCCAGTCTCTTCCAGTAGTGGGTGAAAGGGATATGGTACAGCTGCAGCCAGTTCTACTGTATTGGAGATTGATCCAAACCTCAGCTATTCTAGCCAAGTGTTCAATCTATTAAAAAAGTCTTACCAGAAGCCAGTAATTTGCTTTGCTAATGAATCTCACTGTGTGTTCCTTTTGCTAAGAGAGGTAACCTGTGCAGTGCTGTAGTTACCTGCCTTATTCAGAAGAACAAAGTTCCTGTATGTTAGTAAATAAACAAACTACACTTGGAATATAGGGAGGCTCCATGCCAACAGGTGCTGCCTGAAACCAGCAACACACCTGCAAAGCCTGCAGACCCAGTGCCCACCAACAGCACCATGCCCTGTGCACTGCTTCTCTTTCCCTCTTTGCCTTTTACAGTTTTCATCTTCTCACTCCCTGCCCACACCACCACGCTGTTGCAGGGCCATTGCTTCAAGGCCTGCATTTCAGCTGGGGCTCTGCACCTGAGTAACCAACTTCAATTGGACTTCCCTTGGAGAAAACCGTATTTTTGCTCCAAAGGATCTCTTGAAGGGGCTCCCTAATAATTTGTAAAGCAGACGCACTTGCTCTAAGTTCTAACCTAGAGGAGTTTTTGCTGTCTGAAATTTTCAGATGATAAACAAGCATGAACACAGCCCATTGAGATGGTACAAAGCAGCAAGTGGCCAAACCCTTGAGTCTGTTACACCCTTCATATATTTCCAGCTGATGCTGGAATTACAGTGATTGTCAAGCTGCTGAAGAAGAGTAGAATCAGCCCTGAAGCCTTCACTGCTCAGAAAAAAAATAATTCAAAAGGAAAGAGAAAAACTGTGAATGACAGAAAGAATCTCCCTTTCTGGCACAATAAGCAACCAGACTCAAGAGCTTGCAGACAGGAGGAATGAGCCATGATCTTTAAGTTTTGGAATATTTCTTTTTGTATGATTTCATTTCACTGCAGGTCAGAATTAATGTCATAACTTTGGTTCATTCCAGTTCTCTGGAAAGAAGTGCTAGTATTTTAGAAGATAGTCACAGCACCAAATCCAGCCCCTGCTTCCCCCTCTGCCTGCCATACAGCTGTTTCCAAGGCTAATTCTGTCTGCCTGGGAGCTGCAGCACGAACAGTGAATGGCCTGTGCAGCATTTGCCTGAAAGGCCAGACATCCTATAAAGGACATAGCTGAAGTGTCTGTGGAGGCTGGCAGCACGGACTGGCAAGGGGCAGTGGTGATGCTGCAGTCAGCAGGACAGGAACAGATTGGGGTTTCTTCTCTTTTTTGAAATAAAAAACCTAACACTGTATTAAGCATTCTCATTAAATTGAAAATAGCCCAAAGGTGCTGTTTGTCAAACTCCTGCTAACCTCTGGAAATGTTCCAGGCTGTATCTGCTTGAAGCAGGGCCAGACAGTGCAAGCCAGAAGATGGTGTGTTAAATGTATGTATTTTTTTTAATTACTGAAACCCAGATTCACTTTCTCTCTTAAGATTAAGTACAAATCCCTCATTAGTCTACTGCCATGGCAGCACTGTGCCTAATGCTCAGCCACGGGGGTCTGGAACAGGGATTTTTGATTCTTACTTTTTACTCTCTACTGTAGAACTCAATGTAAACTTGGGAAAATAACTCTCTAACCATTATGTGGCATTTTGAAGTATCTAGCAGGTTTTACTGTGTTTATTCTCTACATGGTCGGGAGGTGTGGCTGTGCCATCTTCCTCATTCTCTGAAAGCAGAACAGATGCAGACAGGCAGAGGAGGTGGGACTGTCACACTGTCTAGCCTAGTCTAGCCCTCTCATGTTACACTCCTGGCATATGCCATAAAGAGAGGATGCTCCTCCTTATATTCCCCAAATCCTCTTCAGAGAGCACACAAATACTGCTGACTATATATGGAGTCATGATGTAAAAACCTCACCCCAACACTAATGTACTAGCCTCCAAGAACAGCCCATGGAAAACAAGAATTGACTCTGGGTGTTAGATTCACAGCGGGCAGCACTGCCCGTCACTTCACCTTCCTCTCAGCTTACTCCCTGATAAGATTATCTTCTGTCAAAGAGGAGCTGTGTGCCTACTGGACTTGCAAATGTTTCTGAGATCCTATTACAAAAAGCACCAGAAAAAAATTCTGGGGACTTCTGTGCTAAAAATCAGAGAAGTTCACATGGCAGCAGACATGCCACTGGCTGAGCTGGTGCTGGGACTGGAAAATGGAGCAGTATTTACAACCCTGCACATGAGGGTCTCCTGTTGGTACAAGGCTGGAAACTTGGGATTGGACAAGGAAATACACTGGCCTTCTAGCAGCATTTACCCTGCACAATGTCAAAGCCTTCAAGAGTCAGAAAGAGTTTTTGCACAGTTCTGTAAAATAAAAACCACATGCTAACCCAGATACCCAGGACTGAAAGCTGAAGGCAGCTGGGAGCCACTTCCCCACATTTTTAATAACAGAGAAAAGTTCTCTTAAATTAAAGAGATGTTTACCTAATTCTTACACAGAGATGAAACCAAACAGACCACACAGCTCATAGGAAAAATTAGACTGCATTCATCATTTCCATGGCTATCCAGAGTAGCAAGATATATTTAGGTTGTAACTGAAGCACTGTTACTCAGTCTTGTATCTGCATCTTGTGCTGATAGTGAAAAGGTGAATAGATCTAAACTGGCACCTGAAGCAGTAAGAACATTAGCAACTACAGAAAAAACCTGCATGTTTTCAAATTGTCTTTTGAACTGAACAATCTTACTCTTTGGTAGCCTTTGCTCTTGCTAAAGGCATTTTTTTTCCAGAAAGAAAATTCTTTTGGTAAAATTACAGAAATTGTACAACTTTCTTGCAAGAACTGAGAGATGCACCTAAAGCTTCAGAAATGTAGCATTCCAAAAGCCAGGTGTGGGCTGGGAATCATCATTCATGACAGTTGTGATTTTAAATAAACCCTTTCTTTTTCTGGCATAAAAATTGCTAAGCAGTGGTAAAGAAGTGGGAGGGCTCTGATTCACAAAAATGATGGCTTACTTTCTGTAATTTTCTTCTTGTCATTTGGAACAGTGAGGTACAAAATAACATCTGACACTTCTTTAGAGCTTTCCAAGTAGGATTCTTGAATCATTTTGCAAATATGAAAGCCTTAGTTCAGCCAGTAACTGCTTCTCTCCTTTCAGATAAGAGGACTCCGCACTTTTAACCCCACTTATCAGACACTGTTTTTTCAGAGGGGCTGCAATCTGAAAGGAGTATATTGCTAAATAAAAAGGTCTTGCCCTTGTCCTTTTGCTGAGCTTCAGTCATGCAAGAAAAGGGGCTCTAAAACTGGTTACATTTTAAAACTTGCCTTGTCAGAAAATCTTATTGCAAAACTGACCAAGTTTGTTCACAGTTCTTTGCTACTGACACTTCAGAAGAGCTCTGTTCGTTGCCAACTACTACTGGTATTTTATCTTGGACTTTTACAGCTATTATATGTTTCTTTTGTGTCCTCTTGCGTTCATAAATGGAGAGAGGCACACACAGCTGGTTCATGAGATCTTCCATCAGGTTGTGAGTAAAAGTAGCTGAAAAATGGTCTGTGCTGCTTTGAAACTATAATACAAAAGGGTTAGGATATTAAACCTATTTTTACTACATGCAAATTTTCTTCTGTTATTTGAAATAGTGAAATACAGAGCAGCTGCTCCACTTGCACTAGCATGCGTTAGATGGAATTACTCACGGTGTTCAACCACTTAGTTGTTATGAACAGCAGGAAAAGAAATACATCACAAATCTAAAACTCATTTTCAAATAATTAATCATTACAAAGAATGACCATGACTCAGCTTATTGCTCTGAATACTGCCTCTATGGGTGGTTATTTTGTTAGAAAAGAAATAAGCTGCTGCAGCAATATAAAATTTCTCCCAGTAGACTTATGAAATGCTAAGTTGAAGTCTGTAGAAAATTAAGTTTGGTCCTCTAAATCCGTGGCCACATTACAGGACTATATAACTGACTGCTTTCGCAACACAGGTCTGCCAGCTAAACTAAGCTAAGCTAAGGTAGAACTCTATTCCTCACTCTTTTCCCAGTGTGGCATCTCAACTTCTGGATGCCGTAATGCTAATTTCCACCCTCCTCCTGCTGAGTACCAGCAATCTCTTGTCCTTCACAGATTTTCTGGGTCACAGTCACTTTTACGACAATCTAAGAGACTCAAAAAGGACACACTGGGGTGCTGAATAACAAACAGAAGTAAGCATCAGTGCTGCTTTCAGATAGGACTGTTCAGCTGCAGCAGCCATAGAAGCAGGCAGCCACTGACAGCCAACATGGCATCTTACATCTGTGCATTGTTTCCAAAACACAAGCACTCTAAATCTAGGTGAGCCTAGAGAACAGTTGCAGCCTACGTATGTGTGACATGTAACCATACGTCAGGTTGTACTCAATGTGCCCAAATCCACCCAGAAGCTGAACAGTCCTGGGCTTAGTTAGCAATGGAGTGGGTGATCATCAAAGCATTTGGGTGTTGGAACCATAAACCCTGCACCTGTTGATGAACAGGGATGAATGTCAGATGACAGAAACCAAATGGTGGGAAGATTCTTAAGCAAGTCAGTTCTAGTTCCTGAGCTGATGAAGAGTAATTAAATAAATAAAGCAAATCAAAGATATATTTGAAGGCTCAATGCACCTTCCACATATCACTTCGGAAAAGGTGTATTTTAGTTTTAAATAAAGAAACATCTCAAGCCTCTTACCCAGAAGATTTCAGTTAAAGCAGAAGGTTCTATGTGGAAGAGAAAACAAAGGATGCTCTTTTTTTTTCTGTTAGAGCCTTTTTTACAAAAGGCTCTAACAGAAACAATTCTGGCAGTTTAAAATACTGATGTTTAATAAGTAACCTCCAAGCAGTCTTCCCTATTGCCAACTGAATTATCTGGAAAGAAAACCCTGTTCTACTCTCATTTGCTTCTCTGATATGAACGAAGTCCAGTTATTTACTCCCTAAATAAACCTCTAAAGACCATTAAATGTTATGGAATTCTTAGCTTTCAAAGAAGCATCTTTTTTTTTGCTTTAAGAAGCAGTAAGTCAAAGTAATACAGAAATTCCTTGCAGCTGCCAAATGAAATTAAAAAGGGAACTTATACTGCAAGTAACACACAAGACCCAGGTATAAAAAAGTACAAAGCACTGAATCCAAGCACTTTACTCCAAGGCTTTCCTAAATGCACACGTGTGACCACATTAATAATGCACAAACCAGCAAACGACATTTTCACACCATGGGAATCTAGGAGAGCATCACTGCATTTGCCATGCTCTTAAACTGCTGCTGAGCTGTACCTTCCTCTGGCTATGCTGCTGCAGGCAGGACACAAAACCAGACAGGCACCTCAGGTCTGACCACCTTCTTATGGCATGTGCCTCGAGAGTTGACCATTTACTTTTTCTTGTGGTATTATCATATTCAACAAGTGATTAAGGATATCTAAAACTCAAGATGTCTTAAAAAAATAGAAACTAGACAGTTGCATCATTTGGACTCTACAATAACTGCAAACAGCCTCTAAAAATCTGCAACACTTGTAGCTATTTCAGTGTACACTGCCCATTTTATTAGAACTTTAATAGTCTTGACAGATGTTTGCAAGCCATCTTGCCTGCAGTATACTCGTATTTAATTAAGAATGACAAGAAGAAAAATAAGACAGAAAAGACTAGGGGTCATTAGACTCCTTTTATAAATAAAAGACTATACATAGGAGTTTTTTTTCTCCTATGGGCTTATTTGCATTTTGCTTCCTATTTGCTTTGCCAGTAGACCTGAGCCTTGACCTTCAATGCCAGTCCTCTGCCAACTATTAATTGTGCTGTCTTAGAATATCTCTACCATTTGCACAGAGACAAGACAGGCTGAGAGAGTTGGGACTGTTTAGCCTGGAGAAGAGAAGGCTGCGTGGAGACCTCATAGCAGCCTCCCAGTATCTGAAGGGGAGCTACAGGGATGCTGGGGAGGGACTCTTCATTAGGGACTGCAGTGACGGGACAAGGGGTAACGGGTTAAAACTTAAACAGGGTAGGTTTAGATTGGATATAAGGAAGAAGTTCTTTACTGTAAAGGTGGTGAGGCACTGGAATGGGTTGCCCAAGGAAGCTGTGAATGCTCCATCCCTGGCAGTGTTCAAGACCAGGCTGGACAGAGCCTTGGGTGACATTGTCTAATGTGAGGTGTCCCTGCCCATGGCAGGGGGTTGGAACTGGATGATCTTAAGGCCTATTCCAACCCAAACTATTCTATGATTCTATGAACTAATGTTTGCTGCTTGTGAGTGACCATTTATATCACCAGGCTCGAGTCTGAGTCCAGATACAGATGTAGGTAAGATATTAGTGGGCACTTTCTTTACATAAATGACACGTACACTGGAAATTCTGCAGCCTGGCCTCCAGAGAATTCATTAGATTTAAGTATTACTGCAGCACTGCATTGGAGTGAAAGGCCAAATAAAGGGAGCATTTATCTTACCAGGATATTGACTTACTTGCCATATTTTTGAGCTGCTTTCTGGGGCTGTAATAACACAATGTAGTGTTTGCATAGCAACAAGGTAAAGATTTCTTTTTTAAATACATGGTTTTGCCCTGAAAAAAAAACCCACATCCCAACACCATGGCAACACACAGTGATTCCTCCATCAAATACACTTCGAAAAAGTGCTTTGCCAGATTTAGGCATCATTATTAAAAAGAAGAGAGATATTAACAGACTTGCTTCCAGATTTCTTTTTTTTATGTATGAATTCGCAA
Source organism: Loriculus beryllinus (assembly GCA_039877255.1). Taxonomy (NCBI): domain Eukaryota; kingdom Metazoa; phylum Chordata; class Aves; order Psittaciformes; family Psittacidae; genus Loriculus; species Loriculus beryllinus. The sequence goes on along the minus strand of JBCJKH010046680.1, from coordinate 6,340 downwards.
GCATTATTACCTCCACCTTATTTATTAGCTAAGTATTTATATCTGCACAGACTCCTACAATATTCTTCCTGCTAACCCTCCTGCTCTTCTACCATCTGTCACTTCAGTTGAAAGAGTAAAACTGAGTTTTGTTTTTTTGAACCTGTGAAAAAACTGCTAAAAGCAGATGAGTTCCACCCATCTGAGCTTTTAGTTAAAAAGCATTTGCAAGCCTTTTTGAGCGTATCTAAGAATGAGGTAGACAATACGTGCACATCTGCACCAAGAAGAGTGGTTTCTCCAGTGGTTCAGTAAGTGCTCCACCTTCCCACGCAATCAGTTTGACTGTGGAGTCTGTGCTTTAGTGTCTGAAGTGGAGATAAGAACTGTGGAGGAAAACCAGCTCTTTCAAAGGCCTAAATCTTCCTCCGGGTGACTGACTTCAGGAGCTAACGACACCAGTGTTTGTCAGACAACTTCAGATCAAATAAATCCCCAAGAATGGCATCTCCAAAACAAATAAAACCCCCAAATACTATAAACCAAATAAAAAAATTCACCCCAGATGATGCTTTTGTTTTTTGTTTTCTTATTCATAAATGAACAGAAAAAGCCTTAAAATCATCTTAATCAGTTAAACTTCAATGGCATTCACATTCAACCAAGAAAGGAATGGTTTTGTTTTTTTCTATTTAGCATGCATTTTTCCTCTATTTGCATGTGTGGGGAGGTGCTTGAGCCTTGTTATTTATTGGTGAGCCGATTTTGGCTGTTGTGGGTGCCGTTTCAATGTCACTGGTTGGAATCACTGATTTCACACTCTGATCAGCTGTTGCGGGGAATCACAGAGAAGTGCAAAGCAGGGCTGATGAAGAGAGTTTTCAGTGATGACCTCTCTGACCAACCCTTCAAAAAACGTGATCGCCCTCCAGATGACTTCCACAGTCTGGAGATCAGAGCCTTCATGATGGTGGCATGTCAGTCTCCATCCAGACTTTCAATGATGATCTTGCAATCAGTTCCAACTTCACAGTTGATGTTCCTGTCAGATGTTGCCTGCTAAATTTTGATCATATTCACTGACTAGTGACTAGGGACCAAAAAGCAAAGAAAGCAAATAGGAGGTCATTGAAAAATGCCCCTGCTTATGAGTATTTTCCAAGCATTCAAAAGAGCATTTCCAAGCCTTTCAAGAGAGTTTACTATGATACTTAGCTTTGCATTGCCTCCTTTCCTCTCCTCTGACAGTTTCAGATTTTAACCACTGACAAGGCTGAGAAGGGAAAGAAGGAAAAAGAAAATAGGGGACTTAAATTCACCACCAAACCATCATTTAGCAGATATGCTACAAAGGTAACTGTGAGCCAAAGTGAACTAAATGAGTTCAAGCTAAGACGGAACTTCCTGCCTTTGCCTGGCACTGCAACCACCTGCACAGCCAGTTACTGGGATTAGCAGAGGTGTGAGAAGTTAACACATCATTAAAAACATTGGTTGTGAGTTTGAGCCCTTGTTCTATTTCTACCCCGTCTTGCCACCTCCCAGCTTATCTCACATGTCTCCTTAGTGAACAGCACCTCATGTACTAGTAAAAGCTGATGGAAGGTGCTAACGTTTCCGTTCCTGCAAGTGGCAGTTCATGCCTAGCACTTCTCTCACGAGGATTCCTGAAAACAGCATAATTATTCTCTGATTGTTTTTTGGCAGGTTTCTTCTAATGTCAGAGACTGACTTTTAGAGTGGATTTAGACACTCAGCATGTACGTACGCACTACCCCAATCATGCACTTCTGTGACAGTGAATGGTCTGTTAATGAACGGGCTTCATTACACACCCTTCAGAAGATCTTTCTCTAAGACTATTAAAGGAAAGCTTGAAAATCTGAACATCTTTTAGAAGTATTTTTTATGTAGAACCTTTCCCCAGGAAAATTGAATTTCTGTGAAGCTAAGCAAGCCATGCAGACAACACGGCATAAGAAGTTATCCTAAACAACACATCCATTTAGAAATATCTTTAATGAAGCATTTGTATCTCTGCTCAAGGCAATCATTATTCAAGTAGGTGTAACTATAAAATACATACATGGTGAAAGCAAAAGGACAGAATTATCCCTAGTAATGAGCAGATTCATTGGCAGTTTCAGCCCTCATATATGTACATAATCAGTGCTTCCAGGCAAGAATGAGCAGACATCACCTCCCATTAAATGTCATCAGGCAAGGTCTACCGGTGTTGAAGTTTGGAGTCTTGTACTCAGCTATTGTAAGGAATTCTGAAAGGTCAGAAGAAAATTGGTCTCCATATGAACTTGTCAAGCAGGAAGCAATTCCACAGCTTTAACCAAAGCTCAATTAACATTTGAGTGCAAATTTGCCATGATGTAATTCCCCAGAATTCACAAATTTCTGTAAAATGAAGTATTTGCAAGATTTCTAGAGTGAATATTTCCATGGGGATCATTGACTTTTTCTTGTACTGAAGTTTTTACTCACCTAAAAGAAAAAGTGAGTGTGGGAGTCATAAAAAGGATTCGGCCAGCATTCTGAATCTCAGTTGGAAAATATCATTTAAGAATTTTAGGAGAAACTGCTATTCCGGAAAGATTTTATTCTCTGATGCATTTCTTCATTTCCCTTCCTCTATCTTTAGAAATGAGCCATTTCCTCTCCTCCACTTCACTTAAGCAAAACAGGACAATTTTTCTTTCTCCAAATGGTGCCTGTCATCTTAAAGTAAGTTCACCAATCTCTTGGCTTTGCCAATAGATAACTCTTCCGAGATGGCAAATAAGAGTCTAGATCATGTATTCAATTCCCTGTTTAACACAATGGATGTGACTAGAGAGAGGGAAGGACTGACAGAAAGAAAGCAATTTACAACAGTGCAGGGTGGAATTATGGCCTGTATAGGTTTGCTCCATAAAGAATTCCTGTTGTTTGATAGTAAATAAAATGGGAAATTTAAAAAAGGGAAGAGAAAGCATGATATTATGTGAGTTGTTTTATGTCACTGCTTAAACTTGTCCTACTTCAGCCAAATTAATCTCCTATAAGGATTGGTGATTACAGTTAGGTGTTGGGACAAGGACAGACCAGGAATGTGTCTGTGCAGGGCTCTGGAAGAGTATAGTTGGACTACACTGAAAAGAAGACCCTTAGTGCTCTTTCCTTCATACTAGCTCCATGGAAAGAACCCTGACCTAGTTGAATAATGAGAGAAGAATCAAGATGCTGATTTATCAGGAGGAACAAGTGCTGAAACTGCAGGTGCATTAGTATCTGGAATCAGCATAAGGCCTGAGAGATGACGACAATCTTTCATATAGGTCTGTGTGCCATGCACAAAGGAAAATGATGTGCGACAGGATGAACAAAGTGTTAATTAGTACTGGGCAGAGTGGATACATTTCTGCCTGACACTAATACCTGGTCAATCGCAGCATTTGGATTTTTATCTGAGAGGATCTGTGGATTCTCTGATGTAAATCAATGTAACTTCCTCCTCTTTCTTTCCCACACAATATAGAAGATAATTTGTTACTTTATGGTTAATTTATTGGAGCTCTTTACTATTCTGCTTTGCTATGATAAATTGCCTCCTTTAATCTTTTCTTCTTCTTACATCATCAGGTGCCCATTCTCAAAACTCAGTATTGTATCTTTCTTGGTACCAGTGTTTAACAGAGCTGAGTGCAATGCTCTGTGTCACTCCTGATAATGTAAGTGTGGTAGTTGCCTTAACTATTGCCATCTAGCAGCAGAATGTATATACAGATCTATAAATATGCTAGCGGGTATTAATAAAGCCCTTCATAAACCCAGCTTCACGAGCCCTTTGGAAAATAAAGAAAGGCAAACAAAATAAAGCCACGCTGTTCTTTCAAAGCACATGCAAATATAAGATTTCTGCATTTCTCTCCTGATCTCAAACATTACTCCCATTAAAAACTGGCGCCTGAGAGGTGTGTAATCCACCTGAGGCTCTGTAAATAAACAGAGCACCTCTACGCTGTCTCCCTGTGCTACCAGATTATTCAGTTCAGCTCTGCCATGGCCTGCCTTTTAATTTCCAAACAAACAAGGTCAACAAGGCTGGCAGCTGGTAGTTAACTCAGTATAATAAGATTTTGATTACCTTCCTACAGCGGGAAGTTTACAGGTAGGCAAGTACATTATACTTTTGAGTGAAAACACAAGACCTTTTTCAAGTACTTCTTTAAACACATTTATCTTTAAAGATAGGAATACTGAGCAATGATTAAGTAAACAATAAGACCCTAACTTCACGCACTGAGCTGTAATATAACAAGCATCCAGCAACAGGGGTTACTGAGAAGTAGAGATCTTTGTTTTCTTTTAATAAAGAGGTTGACCAGCGTATTTCTTTTGGAACAAAATATTGCAGCATAATGCCATGCTTTGTTACTGTAATTAAAAGCAAATGTACCTTATTTTGCAGGAAGGACAGGGGAGGAATCCTCCCTACCTACATCTGACTCCATGCAAAGGTCTTACCTTGTAACACTCATCATATCCCAGTGGTTTTTACTGGAGCACCAGTATCTTTAAGACTGATCAGAATGAAAACACCAAACGTACCCTCAACAGATTTATAGGTGATAGTAAGGAAGTGGAAAAAGGGAATGACTGACTTACCAAATAGGGATTGAGCCATGAAGGACATCTGAAAATCAAGAGTTGAGCCAACAGAAAATTCTTATGGTTCAGAAAAGAGAAATGCAGATCTTGTGCACCTTGGTGTGACAACCACAGTGTGGTTTAACTACAGTAGACAGCTGAGCCCCACACAAGCACTCACTCACTCCCTCCCCTCAGATGGGATGGGGAAGAGAACTGGAGGGGTAAAAGTATAGAACTCATTGGTTCAACGAGAGGCATCATTCATTAACTCTCTGGAAAGTTACAAGATGATAAATAAGTATTTGGGACAAAGCTCTGCTTTATTTTACACCACTCAAAATCCAAACTCACCCATCAGCCCTCTTTCAACTGAATTGCTGGTGAATAGAGAGTGGTACATTGGTCAGAGGCCTGGAAAAGATAGGTGAAACAATTTCTGCTCCATTTGATGCTCTCTATTTGCTACATAACCCTAAGCAAAGAGTTTTATTTCCCTGTGTCTCAGCTTCTGCTTTCTGTAGTTCAAGGTCCACAAGGTAGGAACTATCTTTCCTGTGTTTCTACAGCCAACAGAACGATAATATCCCATTTCCACACCCAGCTTCCAGGTATTACACCATGGTGAATAATAGAGAGTATGAGAGAAATCAGCCCTGAATCATACTTTTTAAAAGCTCCAATGCTTCCATTTGTTTCTGCAGTTTAGGAAACATACGTTCCATGGTGCACTGAGCTATTTCTAATATGCCCAGCTGTGCAGGTTGACATGCTAGAGATAAAACTATGCTGCTAATGAAAAACAGATGCTCATTAGTCAGGGGAAAACTGGGGAAGATGTTTAGAGTTACAATTATTTTTACTGTTCTTGTCCCTTTTATGGTCATCCAGAAATTATATTATGATCAAATCATGTTAGACAGCGTCTCAGGTTGAACATTTTAAAAATGAATGTGGTTCATTAACAACATGATGAATATTTAAGCAGGATTACAGAGCATAATGAACTTCCTTTACTTTTTTTTTAATAGAAAGAGCCCAATAAATTTGCTGATATTTCACTTGTTAATGTTGCAATTAAGTGTGCAGCATCTTTTCCCAGATTTCTGAACATCTCTCTTTTGCTGCTGACTCTGAATTTCAGTCTGATGCAAACGGTTAAAAAGGTGCATGTTTTCCATCCTTGAACATCAATCAGAAACAGGCTGATACCTTAAGTCTATTCTAAGAACTAGCCAGTCAACTCATCTACAAGAAACCCCTAGTAAAAGAAAGGAAATAGAGCCAAACAGTCTGCTCTTATGCTCTGTATCTGAAAAGTAAAACAAAATTGAAACCTCATCCCCTGAATAAACCTTTTTTGTGGTCCTATCATGTTGCTCACAAAATTGACTAGAACTTCATAACCGTACAAGACTTTCTTCCCTAAGATTCTTCCATTTTGTTTGAGGAAAAAAAAAAATAAAGAAAAGCAAGAAGTAGAAAGTAACAACTAAATATTGCTCTTGTTAAAAATTGCTTTAAAAATCTATTTCGTTGCCATATTTACATTGAGTCCTTGTGGTAGAAGGTTGGGTTTGTAAACTTGAATCTTTCTGCCACGAGCAGAGTGGGCTTCATCCTTTTAAGGCTGGTCTGATCAGACAATCTTCAGCTCAATTTATACAGCAAGCAAAAAGTTCTTTACTGTAAGGGTGGTGAGGCACTGGAATGGGTTGCC
>JBCJKH010046679.1:2418-13007 GCA_039877255.1 Loriculus beryllinus | reverse complement strand
CCTGTTGCCCAAAGCTCTCTCCAACATGGCCTGGAACACTGCCAGGAATGGAGCATTTACCGCTTCTTTGGGCAGCCTGTTCCAGTGCTTCATCACTCTCACAGTAAAGAACTTTCTCCTTATATCCAACCTGAACTTCCCCTGTTTAAGTTTAAACCCATTATCCCCTGTCTTATCACTATAGTCCCTGATGAAGAATCCCTCCCCAGCATCCCTATATGCCCCCTTCAGATACTGGAAAGCTGCTATGAGGTCTTCACGCAGCCTTCTCTTCTCCAGGCTGAACAGCCTCAACTTTCTCAGCCTGTTTTCATATGGGAGGTGTTCCAGCCCCGTGATCGTCCTCGTGTCATGCCACAAAGCCAGTCCCAGGCTAGACTTTGTTTGGCTTAGAAGTTGTAGCTGCAGGAATGCAAGACTAGGACAATAACAGAATCAAGTCGTACTTGCCCAAGTTTGGCTGCTGTTTGCTAAACCAGCAGAGAAGAAGCCCCAGCTGAAACTAGCAGGCTTAGTTGTAAGTCAGTCATTAATGCAGCAGTCATCTTAGGGAAAACAGACTAGACTGGTGTCAGTAAAAGAAACCCAAGAGATCAGGCAACACAGTGCTCCTTCACAGCCACTTCTGTCCTCAGCACAAATGAAATTGTTACCAAGGCTGGACTTCTTTGCTTATTATTTTTCAAAGCTCAGCTGCTAATTGAGACTTGGACAGAGCAGGGGTACCAAAGGTCCTGTTGTTTAAGAGCTTATTTTGTTGAAATATAAATCTGGGAAAATATAAAGTTTAAGCCTGAATATGTATTTCTGATCACATCAGTACAGCAGTGTCATTACAAATACGTAAATGCAAAAAGATGTCTTCCTTAACTGACACCATCTTCCCAACTAACCATTTATGCACTCAGACTAGCAGTGGGACCATCTAGTGGACACCCTTCCTGAGGATATGTATGCTCCTATGAATCTATAGACACCTCTTAGCTGCTCACCATGGAGTAAGCCTTGGTAGCTTAAGCAATGTGCTTGGCTTCTTGCCACTTGCAGTAATTGGATGTTATTTCCAGATAGCTTTCCATATGCATGCTATTAGGCAGTACATGGATGAGCTTAGTATTTTATTAATAGTTTCAAAATGGTTCCAGTTGATCAGCATTCATTCTGAAGAAATGCTGGTGTTGGTTTGTCCTTCTCTGTTTGGTAGACAGGCAAGCTTGTTTTTGATCTTGAGATAGAATTTACACCACAACTAAAGGATGCCCCTACTCATTCGAACACCCCCAAACTACTGTTAGATTTCTCCTTCAGGTGTGATGCAAGTACAGCATGGAGTCACATTCAGCTTCAGATAGATTACCCGTAGCAGAGAGTTTCAGGTAAAATACCTGTGTGCATCTTGATCAAGGCTCCCTCCCACAGACTTCATTGAGTTCCCTGTTGCTGCAGATTCACTCGTCATCTTCATAAGATGTACTTGTAGCTTGGTTGCAATATAAAAATATTCTCCAAGTCATCCTTCAGAAACCATCTGCTTCCTGCAGTAGAGAAATAGTATCTGAGACCACTGTTCTTGACAGCAGCTATTTTCATGTCATGGTGACTACTTCAGTTTACAGACTGCTGTAGCTATATTGCCATATTGCTATATTACCAAAAAAAGTCTGACTTTTTGTCGAATTTCTCCTTCAGCAAGGTGGCCAACCCACATCTGCTGCAGTTTGGCAGATGTTGGCGTGATTCATTCAAACTCTAAAGCTGACAGTCTCTCAATGGAGTGAACAGAAGAATGTTCTTTGCAGCTGGGGGGAAAAGGATTTCAGACCATGTTATGCCAACACCTTCAAAGTCTGAATCAATCACCTTAGGACTGATGCTAAGATGGTAATTAATTCTGATATTTCCGATTTTTGTCCAGCCAACATTAGTTTCTCTCACATGTCAATTGCAAAACAATGTCTCAGTATCAGTATAAAAGCTGGACAAAGAGAGGCTTATTACCATGACAAGGGAAAAAAAAAGTGTTTTGACAGCCACTTACAAAATAGAGCAGATAGCTATATTTAATTTCTGAAAGTCTCAACTTCTATGGCACGCTCAAATTATCACAGCACAGTAGCACTAAGATATGCAAGCATAAAGTAAAATCAAACCTTTTCTGTAATCTTATTAGGTTTTTTTCTGCATTTGTTCTGTGTTAGAAATTAATAACTTTTCAGCATTTTTGGGGGGAATATTTCCTCATTTTCTGCCAGGATATGTACTATCTTACAAAGAGATACTGCATCAGGAAATGGCAAAGCCTCTCTGAAATCCTGCTTTTTGTTTTTCAATAAGGCTTAATAGAACTGGTAGAAAGAACAGTAATATAATAGAATCAGTATACATTTTCTCTGTGGGGAATGCAAAAAGAATATATTGCTTTAAATTTCATGAGGATATTTTTTAGCTTTTCATGAAAAAGTAATAAGACATCTGCAATAGTCTACCTAGTCTAATAAAAGTATTAATATTGTTCTTTAAGGAGGCCATTTTCATTCTAAGTTCTGCTACAATTCCTATTGCAGCACTGACTGGAAGTTCATGAGAAGGAAACCATTCAAATCTGCAGAATCTATCTCTTTCCCTACGCAATCACTGTTCTCTAAGCTAAAAAATAAATATGACAAGTAACTGCACCACTGAGACTGAGTCAGGCTCTTTGACTTAAAATCCTTGTTAGGAAAGGTAGGTTAATAACATTTCCTAGAGACATTAGGAGGTGAGCTAGGGTTTGTGTAGTAGCAGTGTACAGGTAAAGCACCCTATTCACCTTCTGTCATATCAACTAGAATCTCACAAGAAATATACAGTGATTGTGGGTTGTATGTGTAGCCTTTAAAAAGATATTTTTTTATTTTTCTCCACTCTTCTGAGGCTTAAATATTACTTTCTTGATAGTTCATTGACTTTCAGGGCCAAAAGGACAAGAATCAGACATAGCACAATGTGACTAATTATGGTGCAATAGGAATCTATGCTGCAACATGATTGTGGTTTTTTGACATAAAACCAATTTAATGTTTGAAATAAAATACCTGTTAAAAAAAGTTCCAAAGTGAAATAATCTAACAGTCAGCGCATAAGCATTGTATTTAAATTTAAAAATAAAAAAAATAAAAAAAAAATTATGAAACAACTTTTAGCTCTGAGGTTCATGAAAATGGCAGGTACTTATTTAAGGGATTGATTTAAATTCCTTGGCCATTTTAAAAGTTTTCCCAAACAGGTTATAATCATGTATTATTGTCAGTGGGTTGTTTTATGAACTCACAACTACATGCCTAGATGCTAATACTTTATTAATCTGTTTAGGGGAAGCATATCATGAACAGCTGAGAGGAATGTCTGTGAAACCTAAGATAAAAGACTGGATTCAGTAGTTGCGCTCTTGTGAGAAAGCAGTAGAATAAGTGACCTTTGTGAATCAAAAGCTATTACTCAGGAGAGCATAAAAGGGAGATCTTATATTTTATTATATTTTTTTATTAACATTTACATTTTTCTCTTTTCAGTGTTTCTGCTGTAAGAATACCTTTACAGTTGATTTCTTGAAAAGGGGCAATTTGACTGATTAAACCAGGCTGGTGTAGTTTAAATATGCAACTGGTTACCATGGCAACAGTTTTTCTTTGAGACACAGCTTATCTTGTTTTAAGGAGTGCATGCAGCCTGTTGTTATGGCAATTTGGAGCACCACTATTTTTTCCCCCCACACAGATAATAAAACACTAGTTATAATGAGTTAAATAATTAAAAATCCAAGCCTGTTTTAATATCTTGTGGAACACCATAGTTTCTCAAATTTTACAAATGAAACTTTACTGGAACGGAGAAAGAGAGAACTGAAGTTCATGAAGAAATAATGATTAAGGGTTATATTTTGTAACACTGGAAGGCAAAGTTAGATTGCAAAAGCATTTTGCAGCAGATGAAATTTCACTTGTTAATCCACTCTTTTCTGCCTTCATGAAGAAACATTACTTCCCGACTTGCAGATTTCTTCAGGAGGAAAATCTAAATAAACAGATAGAGAAGAACCAATGTAAAGTATCACCCGAAGCAGTTAGCATTACAAGCAGGTTGAATATTCTAATTGAAATTTCATAAACAGTAGCAGTAAATGATCAGAATTCTGCCCTAAATTAAACCATTTTCAAAAATCCCCACATTCTTTAAAAACCTAAATATACATTTGTCGTGGTTTAAGCCCAATTGGCAACTCAGCCACGCAGTCACTCTCTCATCTCCCGGAGGCATGGGGAAGAGAGTCAAAAGAATGTAACTCCCACGGGTTGAGATAAGAACAGTCCAGTAACTAACACAAACCTTAATAATAAATAATAATGACCAGGGAAATCACAAAGGAAGAGAATACAACTGCTCACTACCCGCTGACTGATACCCAGCCCGACCCCGTCAGTGATCAAACCCTTCCGGGTAACTGCCCCTCAGTTCTACATCCCAGGCATGATATGCTGTGGTATAGAATATCTCTTTGGCTAGTTTGGGCCAGGTGTCCTGTCTGTGGCTCCTCCCAGCTTCCCCTCCTCCCTGGCAGAGCATGAGACTCACAAAGTCCTTGGTCAGAGTAAACATTTGAGCAGTAACTAAAAACATCAATGTTATCAGCGCTGTTCCCAGGCTGAAAGTCAACAACACAGCGCTGTACCAGCTACTAAGAAAGAGAAAAAATGACTGCTACTGCTAAACCCAGGACACCAACTGAGAAAATCACTCTGGGGCTGCATTGATGAGTTTTGGTAATGAATATTTTAAGCTCCTTTGACATTTGTAGCACTTGTTCCCAGGAGAGATGGATTTAAAAGCCAGGTTGAGGATGCTGGTGGATCAAAAACTGGTGGAGGTAACTTCACCATCCTTGCATTGACCCTGCCATATTGCACACCTTAGCCGTATTTACCACACTTGCATGGACTTTTCTGAGCTGAATACATGTTTTCCAAGCCATGAGTCTGCTTGCTACAGGTAGAAAACAGCATTCAAGCTCACTGGCCTCCAATAACCTGAAGCTATCATAGCATGTCACCAGAAAATAGCAATGGAAAGACTAGAAGTGGGAGAGGTGTTTATGTCTCCTGAGCCTCAAACAAGACCAGAAAGGAAAATGAACTCAAAATAGAGCTCGAGATGCTCCTCCTGCAGAGATGGGTGATATTCCTCCCTCCAATGTCAGAGTCATCTAAATGTGAGGCAGAAATCCTACACAAATCTTTAAGGTTGAAGCTAATCTCATATTTCAGCTCTGTAATCTAAGACCATTAAATATTTATGTTGTTGGGATACATGCAAAGAAAATTAATACCTGCCCAAATTAAAAGGATCAAGCTGGGAAGAAGGTTAAAAGCAAAAAGGAAAAAAATACCAAGTTGGATTTTCTTTCCATTTTTATTCTCAGCTTTCCTTCTGCTAATGTGTTATTTCACCCTCAATACCACTGACAATACCAGCTGCTTTGATCCCAAAGGCTTATTTGCTCCCTAAGTCAGCAAGTTTGCAATAGCTTAAATAAACTCTGAAAGGTTCAAAGCCCAACAGAGAGAGATAAAGTATACTTTAAAAAGACAAAAGACATGCAGTCAGGAAGGCATGTGTTCCTTAATGACTTTCCTGGAGGCTATATCTCTTCTCCCCCCTCCCCACTCCTCCTCCTCATCTACCTTTCCTTCTGTTTCCTGGCTTAAATTAGACTGTAAGATCTTGTGGAAGTGAACACATCTTCCTGTGCAATGGGCCGTGATCTTCACTAGAGCCCCTGGTTGATACTGGGTCTAATTTTCCATCTGTTGTCAAGGGTACCTCTTTGGTCCATTAACAAACAGCAAAACAAAGCAAAAAGGGCCAGTTCACACATGATGTATTAATTCTCCTCTCCACACTACTTGTTTATCATCTCCAGAGACTCCTTTAGAATGCAAAGGGTATTTTGTGTGCGTGCCAATGTAGCGGAGAGGTTGTGGACAGTCAAAACAAGCCCAAACAAGCTATGGAAACTATGAGGACACAGTGTGATTTATTACCTGTTGCATTCTGCCAGTGGCAGGATTATGTCTGTCACAGCCAAGGAGGAGGAATAAGGAGGTGCCACACGAGTAGGATATCACACACTGTACTGAGTGTCCTAAAACTGCAGTCATAAAAAGCAACTTGTCCTGAGTGTAGGTGTGGGGAAGGAGAAACAACTGCAGTAGAGATGAATTGGGTTTCTTTGAACATAACAAGGATATTCGCCTGTGACAGCAGTGAGATCAAGGCCGTGTTTTGCTCCGAGTTATAGCCCCTTCTCACCTACTTTTCGGATAGCAATATCAATACTGTTTCATCCACATCCTGCCCTTCTCAAAGCTTTCTCAGAAAGTCAAATGCTAAGGACGTAACCGTACAGCTTTGCCAGGCTCCTTGGACTTTGAATGCTTCAAGAGAAGCTTCACACATATTCTAAAACATCACTTCTCCAACACTGCCATTCCTCAGAAAGCCCAGGAAGGGTCAATGCTGCACAAGAAAGCTGAGACTGTGACCTTCCCACTGAAGAGAACAGACCTAAGTCAGTCTGAACCCATCAAAGCCATGTCCGTGTGTGCAACCTGCCTATTTCCAACCCGCTTTATCAGAACAGCCTCTGACTGAAAGCCACGTAAAACCTTCTACATGTCAAACTCTAACTCCCTTCTTATAGAAGCAATTCTTGAAGTTGATCTTAATCCAAGGCCTTCCAGCAGTAGACAGTTACTGTGTATTAAAACCACATGCAAATCTTTGGCAGATTATGTCCAAAAATGCTGAGAACAACAAACATTCGCATTTGACCAGTAGTTACCAACTTTGTTATAAATATTTATATAGGAAAACAGGCAGAAAATCTGTTTACTGCACAGCAAAGCACTCAGAATTAAGGAATTTTTAAGTGCACATGCAACACTCACTGGCTGAAAACCTGTCCTTGAACTGAAAAATCCTGGGTTTAGTTATAGTCAGTTTGATTCCCCTGAATTGAATTCAAGGAGCCTATGTCTTTGCTAACAGCAAAGAGCTATGGAGCATTCCCAACAGTGGCAATATGAGTGCAATAAAGGCTCCCAGTCGTACACATATTAAGTCAAAATGTGATGTACAGCTCCAGCTTTACCCAGCTTCATTCTTTGGGTTTATGTTACATTCAGATCACAGTTCTTCAGAGCAGACCAGAAGATCTTCATTGGCAGGACCGTATCCTCTTGACATTTTCATCAAGTGCTTATGCATTAAATTAAATGTGGACAATAATAATGGTCTAGAACATAAATGGAGCTGGAGCCAGAGCCAGCAGACAGTTCCCAGCTTACATATTTTCCATGTGCACTGTGTGTCCTGGCTCTGGGTGTGAGCTTCTGGGGTGAACGTGGCTCTTCAGGAGCCTCTGATTCATGCCATGAGCAATCCCTCAAGTCGAGGCCCCTGGAAGAAGGAGCCAGCCCTGCTTTCCTCTCCATTTTCACAGGAGGAAAAAGCCTGAGGACCCAGCTCCTGATTCCAGCCTTGCAAAGAAGCTGGAAGTCCATTGGTGGGACAGCAGGAGATGGCATCACCAAATCAAGAGCAAATCCTTACCAATGCCATTTGGCTCTGTTGGTTTCCCTCCCTCTTTCCCAGTCTGTTGGTAAGACAGAGCACTTTGGAACCTTTGGAGAAAAAGACTGGGAGGCAGATACAATTGGCTTGCTGTACATTAACCAAGTAATCATGTGGGGAGAATGAGGAGCAAAGATCAACCCACAGATGGACAATTGTTCCTTGAATCATCAACAGTTTCCTTTTCATTTCTAGGATTCCTTCCCACAACAAGATGTTTTGGCAGATCTCAGCTTTCCTACCCCAAGCCATGGGTATGGTCTGTGCTAAAGCAAGGAAATGAGGCAACATGTCTTTGGGGGATAGAGACGTGCCTACGGTCACAGCCAGGGTGACCTGGGCAATATCCTAGAGAACCAGTTAGACTTTAATGCATAAAAAACTAATGGGGAAGGGAGTATTTCTTAACCCTTCCTTTATAACCACAGAGAGCCTTTAAATGAATGGCTCTCCCCTGAATACTGTTCCCAGGAAACAGCCAAGTGAGCTCAGCCCCTTGAAAAGAGAGGGGAGAACCCTGAGGAACATCTGATCTCACATAGGGACAAGCTGAATAATTAAACCTTTTTCCAATGGAGCAAACAATGAACTGTAAAGAACATAAAATAAACTGTGTGTGATGAAACCTGGAATATTTCACATTATATGGAAGGAGACAAGTTTTGCTGAAGGATTAAACTTTTCCTCAGTACCCTGTCCTACCTAGTTATTTTCTCTTATTTCCTTTGGATTTCATAATCTTGATAATTTCCAATTTTGGACGCAAAGAAACAAGTAATAGTCACTTAGGGAAAAATGTATCAAACGTAGCAGAGGATTTTTTTTTCACTTCTGCTGCTTAATAACTTTAGGAATGTGGGTCCAACTATTTCTTTCTCAGTTTCTATTACATTGGTGACACATGCAGTTTGTGGAGCTCCATTCACCAAGCTCCCCCAGCATCTTCTGCAATTGCATGAACTTAAAGCAAGCTTTTTGGGTACACCTCCACAGAAGTGCTGTCCACTGCCTGGCATGAGATTAGGTCATGCTTTGGAAAGCTCTTTGAGACACCTTTATGTCAGAAGAATCCCATGAATCTGATTCATCATCAGCCAGTTGCCCTTCGTAATAGTGAGGCCAGCGTGGCTTTTACTTCACTGTAATTCAACACCTTATTTGGAGAAAACCCTTGAGCATCCAAAAAGTGGCGTAAATGAAGGAAAGGGACAGAGGAAACTCATGGAAATGCAGCAAAAAAAGAATCTCGCTCTTTTAAAGAGAGCAGAAGAGCCTGACTTCAGAGAGGGTGCAAAGGGTATCTCAGAGACACTAATGCTGGTACACCAGGCACCCAAGGGTGCTGAGCACGATGGAGCAAGCCATAGGTTGCTCCCTTTTGCAAGGGCAGGCAGGGCAGAGATAGATGCAAAGTGAGTCCCTTAAAAACGTGCTTAAAGATTAAACATAGAGGATTAAATCCCACCCTTATAAGAAACAGGTCCTTCTCTCTCCTTGTGTCACTCTGTAGAGGGCTTTTTCTATCAGAAATACCAACTAATCCTCAGTATCCACTAGCCAAAATGATGCTGCCAGATTAAAGTAAGACCTGGAATTAAACCCATCTCCCAGCCTAAGCTGAGCCCTGGTACAGAGAAGCTGCATCCACTGCTCAGCCTAACTCTAGGCCTCCCCCCAGCCCTCCATAAGCCCCTCAGAGCAAACCCTGCCTCCTGGCACAGATTTATTCCCATCCCACTCAGCTTTGGCCCAGCAGCACCCATTGTTCATCCCAAATGCTCCTTGCAGATAAGAAGGGAACCGCTCTTGTGTTCCTCTTCCCCACAAATCCTTAGTAGCAGTGGCAGAGTGGGAGCTGCAGGGAAGCATTAACTGGTTGCCTTCAAAGCAAAAACTGCATTTATTGAGTAATTCAGTAACTCTTGGTCTGATCCATGAGAAATGAGATCTGGCCAAGTCCTTCCATGGTGGCAACAACACGTTAGTGAAAGAATTATATCAACAGCTCTCGGGTTGGCTCCTTTATTTAGACTAGGAGCTGGCGATAGACGCAATTACAGTAGATTAACTTTGGCTCAGCTTCAGCATGAAAACAATATACCTGGGCCAAACTATTCCAAGTATAAGATATCTATTGCCCTGCCTGGGTTTCTATTTATTTTGTTTGGACTGACAAACTTTAATTCAAAGAACGTAATTACAACATAACTTGCAGCTAGGGTTTCTTTGTCAAGACTACATTATTCATCCAAAGGGAAAGTGAGTTTATTTCTCACTGAGCTTAGATATGAAGGTTAATTTTCTTTGAGCTAACAAAGTTTGGTTTTGACTTGATTTCTATGCATTTGGGGCAAGCAGCACAGCTGTGAAAACATAATTGCTCTTAGAAATGGAGGGCCACTCATCCTCATTTTCCAAATTGCTCCCTCTTTTGTGTGCTTCCCTAATCTCAGCTCTGTGAAACGGCCGCTGATGAGCTACCACAGGTGCAATCCTTCTGGACCATTCGCTACCTCCAACTCCAACATTCCCAACTCCATTCTGCATCACAGCAAACAGCCTAATTAGAGGCAAAAAGCTGAGCTGTTCAAATAGCAGAAGGGCCGGCAGGAGAAGCAGAGAATGTTATTCATCCCCCATCAAAGTCAAGGGGAAACTCAACCCTCTCATCAGCAGGGAGAAGGCAGCCACAGAGAGAGGTGGATGATGTGCAGCTCTGTGCACTGATGGGATAGGAGTGAAAGAATGACAGAAACTCATTATTCATCACCCATGGATATAACTAATAAACGTACAGCGGCAGCATCCCTAGGACCTCACCTCTCTGCAGTCTCCGAGCAGGACAGAGGCTTTTCTCCATGAAAAGTGAAACAAAGCCCCCATATGGGTGCCAAGGCCTCAGGGGGTACAGCAGTAAAGCA
>JBCJKH010046678.1:60220-79996 GCA_039877255.1 Loriculus beryllinus | reverse complement strand
TAATAACCACAAATGATTGCTAATTGTGGCCAGGAACATCCCCTGCATGCTGCTCACCCAAGCAGCACCCTATAACTTGTTAGGTCGGGTAAAATTAGCTCCTATGTGTCTTGGCAAACTTTGGTCATTTTTATTTACTACAGGGCATGCTGAGACCCAAAAGCATTCCTGGGGAAACTGTAGCACCCTATGTTCAGCAGTGCCTTGCCCTCATCAGTGAATCAGGCCTGTCTTTTTGCCTTCCAACATCCGTTTGTTTTATCCAGGCTAAAGTAATCAGGGAGTAAAAGTCTGGAGCATGAAAATACTTAAGCAAGCTGGTTTAAACAGAGGCTTTGGCTTGCTTTTGTAATGGCCTCTTTCATCAAGGCTTGAACATGCCGTTTGGAGCAGCAAACAGAGGATGGGTTTGCTCGATCTGCTCTAGGGGTGAACATGGAGGCAGAGGTGTGTCCTGCAGTACCCGATATTCCAGAGAAATAAAGGAACTTCTTTACTCCTCTGCTTTTTGTTTGTTTATTTGTTTTATTGATCTGCACAGGGGTGGTTTTGATCCAACCTGTGTTCAGCCGGACTCCCACTGCTCTTCCCTCTCCACTCTATCACATCCTGCCACTGTACATGGGACAGTGCAGAGGAAACCCCAGAGCACCAGAAGCAGCTCTGACCCTCTCAGTGGCTCCTATTTCTTAGTTTCTGGTTTCTTGTCTGTCTCCAGTTACCCATCCTCCTCTCAGCACCCTCAGAAAACACATCAAAGCCAAGCCCTGCACCCAGCAAGAGCCGGAGCAGCCCAGTCCTTTGCTTTCCAAGGTAAATAGTGACTTTAATTAGGAATTATGCCTAATTAACCACCAGGACTTGATGACTCAGCCAACTGTCAAAAGCCTTTTTGCTCTGGTTTCGAGTTTTCATAACATGACCCTGCATCTGCCTCCCTATGCATTAGTGCAGACCTTGAAACTCGGGCAAATACAAGTTAATTTTACCAGGTCATTCAGGTTGGCCTTAAGCCATGACATCTTTTTGAGAGAGGTGGGTAAAACCCCTCCTGCAGCAGACTGCCAGCCTCCTGGAAAGGAGATTATTATTACCTTCATTTGAATTTTAAAAAGGAAACAAGCCCTGTCTGTTGATTCAGACATTACATTTAGACTCGGAGCAGTAAATAATGCAAGGTTTGCTCTTTTTATCAGCTTGCTTAGCAAATCAATTGCAGGACTCAAAAACGTATTGTCATCATAAACGAACGAATTCATTAATGCTCGTTGTTTGCCTTTGTGCTCTAATCAAATGCAAAGCAAATACATCACAAGTGTCTTCACTGAGGCAGTCAGCCCAAGTCAGGCAGGACTGAGATCTACTGCCAGTTTTAATTTGCCTGGAAGAAAAAGAAGACAGAGACGAAGAGGTGGCAGCACGTCGGTGAAGACAGCTGGAGGCTTGGGACTTGCCCCTCCTCTCCTGTACATATCCCGAAGGAAAGAAATTCAACATTTGGGACATGCTGACAGTCCCGCTCCTTGGGAAGTGATTCAGGAACCGAGGGATGTGTCTGGCTGAGCTCCCACCCCTTCAAAGCCCCTTATCTCACTAGTAGGAGCGATTTCATAGAATCATAGAATCATCATCTTGTTTAAAGCCTCTGGACAAAGCACTGCATGTGAAAACTGTGTTTCTCTAAATATTCTGTGCACCCTCTGACAGCCCTCGCTGTGGTCTCTGTGAATCACCAAGACCCAGCCAGAGCAGCTGCGCTGATGGTTACATGTGTTCAGCAAATATGTTTCTTGGCACTGAGATGAGCGGTTTCCTTGCAGAGCTTTTGATGTGCAAAAGGGGAAAGAAGCAAAGCATCAGCTCCCTTGCCATCACACAGCTTCAGGAGCAATAACCCATGGTCCCATCCAGCCCCACAAGCCTGTGACAGTAGCGAGCAGGCAGGCAGGAGTCTGAGGCATGCCAAGAGGTTTTGTATCCCTCTTCTCAAGCAAACCTTCCTTCCAGGTGCTGGGGAGCAGGGTCAGATCCAGACACGATGTGGGATCCAGCTCACGTGCCCTTCCCCATGTCCCACAGGTCATCCTGGGACTTTGGCAGCGAGAACAAAGGAAACCCGTGGCATTTTGAAGGTACCTGTGAAGGCATTGCAAATACTGCTCTTAATACATTGAAAATGTATAAAAGTTTGCTTTTGCCCCACTTGCTCAACAGCAGAAATGACCCTTTTGCTGTCTCTGTGGTAAGTCATCTTGACACAGCCTCTGCACAATTACACTGGAATTAATCTGGCCCCATATAGCGCCTGCCTCAAGCGGAGCCACCGCCAAAAACAAGCTCATTTGCACATATTTATTGTTAGAAAAAAAAAAAAAAAAGCCGCTTGCTAATCCAGAGCATTCATCTTTAAATATTTACAAAGCATTATTTATCTGAAAGAAAGAGACATTTTTCCACACAACAAACCAGGCATATGGCAACAGCGTGCAATAAGAAATGAGTTGCACCAAGTAATTCTAAACAGATTTAATGCTAGCAATAATTATTTTTAATCAGACAGAAAGTTCCCTGGGTGATAACCGAACATCTAGCAACAAAAGTAATTCCGTTGGCCTGCATTGTTAGATACCATTTCTTCAAATATGCTTCTTGTGCCTTTTAATACTTCAGTGCAACTTCAACCTGCCTTTCCTTATCCACCCTTGGAAATTAAAGAAGTGAAAAAAAACCCAAACCCCAAGCCCTTTGTCATTTATTTCAAGCATGTATTTTAATTACAGCACTGCATTTAGATAGTGTACAAAATATTCTGGGATGGATGCCTACTTAACAGACTCCCTGGTTGCTGCTTGAAGCTGCTCAGCAGAACGCAGTGTGAATCATTATAAAATCTCTCATTTCAGTATGTGCTGAGGAAAGTGGAGAACCAAATGTACTGACAGAAAACATTTAAGAAAGAATGACACAGGAGGAGGGATTTTGACAGGCTTTACTTTTTCAGAGGAGTTTGGTAGATGCTACAGATGAACCCAGCAGGTTCCCGGTCCCGAATCACTCTCCTCTGTGCCACAGGTTTTGTGTCACCTACCTGTCCTCACATCAACATGCTGCAGAGCTCACAGATACCCTTCCAGGGGCTCTGAGCTCCCAGATTTTTTTTCAGTGCTGGGAGGATGCACCTGAAGAAGATACAGAAACCTTTGGCATCTCTTGCAGTCAAATCATAGAATCACAGAATGGTTTGGGTTGGGAGGGACCTTTAAGGGTCATCTAGTCCAAACCCCTTGCAATGAGCAACTCATTGCAAACCTCTTGCAATGAGCAACTTCTTCAACTAGACCAGGTTGCTCGGAGCCCCGTCAAACCTGGCCTTGAATGTTTCCAGGCATCTACAACCTCTCTGGGCAGCATGGTTAATGCATTTTTGACAAGCCTGATTTTCGCTACAGGTGAGTGAAGAGGAGGTGTTTGTCCCTGGAGCCTGTATCCGTGTTGGTGCAGAGTTCCTCTCACCCCATGGCACATCACCCAGGGAATGGACGGCAGAGCCATGCTTCTGGGAGCAGTGCCTTTCCCATAGCTCTGGGACCATGGCTGAGTGCCACATTCGGAACCAGTCTCAAGCCCTGGGCAGGCTATCATGGCCATACGCAGGTAGTCCAAGATCCCTCATGGCTTGTTTTTATCTAGGGAGGTGAGGAGCAATGGCAATGCGATGCCAAGGGCAGGCTGAGCTGGAAACACAATCTCTCTGCCAGACAATGACACAGCCAGAGGTGAGCAAGGCACACAAATAAGGCTAATGGCATATTAATGAAAAATGAGATCTACCTGGGAACAGCTCGTCCATCTGGTGAATAAGACCCTGTAAGAAGCTTATGTGCTGCCTTTACCTGGGCACTTCGTTACATGCCTGGAGGCTACAGCAACCACCCAGACCCTCCCTGCCAGTGCTGGGCTCAGGGTTGGTCCCTGCTACCACGAATAAATCCCCATGCTCAGCCCTCAAAAGGAACATCTCAGGAAAGATTAAGTTATGTTTCTGGCAGGGCTCAGGGTTTCCAAGTCCCCTATAATTACAGTGACAATTACAGGGTTGCTAACTGCTGTAGTCAGAGTCAGGAAAGCAGCACAGGGTGCTAAAAATTAAGGGTTTATTTATGTAGTTTCGAGCTTAAGAGAATGTAGGCTCCTGCTGAGGGGTGTAACCAGCACTTGGACCTCATTGCCTAAACCTGCACAGGCACACTGTGAGGGGTAGTCCTGGCCCTAACAAACCTGTGGACAAAGGGTGCAGGAGAGATGAGGAAAAGAAAATGGAGAGTGCATGGGGCAGCTTTTAATCTCTGGCACAGAAGAATATTAGTCCAAAAGGAAAGTGCTTTGGGTCTGATATACTCACAGACACTCAGGGCATCAGTCTGTTTGTCCCAGGGAAAACCATGAACATTTACCATGTTTGTGAACCATGAACATCTAAATTGCCTGGGGATGTTTGGCTGGAGATGTGTGTCAGAGCCTAATACCTCTTCCAGGAGAGCAGAGGAGTTCAGGAAACCTTTTGCAACATCCCCTGGGGAATCCAGTACAGATCCCATAAAGACAGGTCATCTCCATTATAACCCCCAAGGCTCTCCCCATATCTGTTAATGTGTTTCCAATAAACCAAAGAAAGTGACCACCAGAGTCAGGAATGCAGCTGATGTGAAGTAAGGAGGTTTCATCTTCAGTTACAGGATTGGTAACAAAAACTTTCTTATTCAGCAAAATCTATCCCTTGCATGTGAAAATTGCTCTAACTTGATGACCAATGTGATGGACATCTCTGATCCTCCAACCGTTGGTGTTCAGAAAAGATATTGCCTACATCCCCAGAGCTTTTGTGCTTGGCTGGGCTGGAGCACAGAGCCATCACGAATAGGCTGAGCTGAAACACAGGTTGTTCCAGAGAGTAGAAAGCTCAAGGGGAATCATTTTATGCCTCTGAAGTGATGTCATCTAGGTAAGAAGATCTAGGACTTGAGGTTTAATAGTCAAGATCATTTTAGGAGGAAAAAACAGCACTCCTTCATCCTGAGGACTTAGCTAAGTGCTCTTGACTTGTTCTCCACCATGGCTTGTGCCAGCCCTGAGCGCTGGAGTTCTCTGCTTCTGGGAAGACTTTGGGGAGATGCTGTGAGGAACTTCCTTGGGTTTGACTGGAAATACACCCAAGAGTGACTCACTTGCCCATGCCAGCCCCAGTAGGATACAAGGCATGAGACCTGCACAAAACCTCCACCAACACTGATCATGACTTTCAAAGGAATCTCAGTCCCGCAGGGGCTGATAATGGTTTTGCTGTGCTCCTGAGCAGCCATGCTAAACTTTGTGATCATGCATAGACTTACTGGTGCTGGGCTCAGAGGCAAAATGATTGCTCTTTATTGCCAGCATCAAAGCTGTGCTCTTCCAAGGCTCGGTGTTGTCAGCAGTTCATTATCCCTCCTATCCACCAGGCCTCCTTGTCCTGCCGTAATAAGATAAGCAGCAGAAGTCAAAGGCATCATTCTGGGGAAAGCTCTCAGGAACTGTTCCTCAGACTTGCCCTTTTATAATGAGAGCCATCTAATTTACAAGCTCATTTAATGTTATATCCTACATGTGACAGCACAGTCCAGGTACCTTCTTTGTTTATCTGAAACCCAGCCCATTTACAAAGCCAGAGTTTCCCTTAAGTCGTAATTAGGTCACTGCAACCCCACACAAGCTTTAGCAAACCCCTTTGTGTCCAAACAGCACAATTTCCCAAATGCTTTATCCGAAGACCTTCATCACGAGGTTAAGCATATTCCAGTCCAACAAATTAGCAGATCTGCAAGCTTCATCTGATTAGCAAAAAAAAACACCGAGGGAAAAAAGTAGGAAAATCATTCCTAGGTTTGTTCCTGCTGTGGAACAAACACCCTTTTGCCCCAGGGTAGCCTCTCCCACTTCCCTCACATGACCCTTTCCAAAATCCCATGTGTGGCTGGCAGTGCCTGCAAATGTCCCTGCAAAGGCCTGTTGCAAAAAAAACAAAGAGGACTTCACAATTCATCTGTCTGGAGTCTCTCAGCTTGCAGGAAATATTCAGGTTAACTGGAGAAAAAATGTCAATTTTGCCAGCTTATGGGTTGTTATTTACAAAGCACTTATGCAATACTGTGGTTCCCACAACAGGAGCATTACACAGCAGCTCAGGGCGGTTTTGCTGTGCCCATGCATCCTTCCCTCAGACAGAGCTGAGCATCCTTTACCCCAGTCCCTTTGGTCTCCCCCTGCCTGCCTTGTCCCTGGGGCACAGAACCATGCAGCCTGCAGCACTGCTTGCCCCACTTCTGTAATGGCCAGATCCCAAAAGATCCTTCCATCTGTGTCTTCCTCACCAGCTGAAGCTGTGCTGGTTCTATCACTCTTTGCGTACCCCTAGAAACAGCACCTCTGGGACACAGCTCAGTTGAAAGGAGCTGGCTCAGGCAGGGCACACACCTGACCCATGCACAGGCTCATTAACTCCCCTTAGCACTCAGGGGCTAATAACATTTCTGCTATTGCTCTGCCCATCAGCACAGGACCTTGTGAGCTCTTTTATGGGTGGCTTTGCACTGCTGCATAAAATCACAGTCAGGTTTGGGTTGGAAGGAACCCTAAAACCTATCCAGTTCCAGCCCTCTGCCATGGGCAGGGACACCTTCCACTAGACCAGGTTGCTCCAAGCCCCATCCAACCTGGCCTTAAGCATTGCCAGGGATGGGGCAGCCACAGCTTCTCTGGGCACCCTTTGCCAGGGTCTCAGCACCCTCACACGAAAGAATTTTTTTCAGTATATCCATCCAGAGATAAGGAGGCATTTTCAGATATTCCAATTATTTTTTCTTTTTCAAATGGCATTGGATAGACATGCAGAAAAAATTAAGATTTAAAACTCGTGACAGTCACTACTAATATTGCAATAAGCTTAGGGTCACTGAAGCGCTGTGTGTGCAAGCCAGGGACCTCACAGTAATACACACCCAGAGGAATTTCCCAGTTCAGCCCCCAGTTTGCTACCAGCAGAAATGGCCGTCAGATCTTTCATCAAGTTAACAAGCTCTGCCTCAAAACTAGTTTTGAGGTCTTTCACCCTCAGCAATCCTATTAGCCCCAGTCATCCCAGGATCCTATAACCATGCACTGATCTCCTTTTAGATTTATTCCAGCCCAGTTCAGAGTGATTTGTTTTTCTGCTGACATCGCCCTTCGAGCTAAATCGGTTGGCTTCCCTCCCTGGTATTTACATTCCTGCTGTATTTATAGGCAGGCATCACGTCCTCCCTCAACCTCCTTGGCCAAACACAGATTATGCTTTTCATCTCCTTGCCTAAAATAGGTCCCTTTTCCCCTGCCCTTCCCAGCAACCCTTTGCTGCACCTGTGGTGATTTAAACTCAGCCTCTTTGGAGCAAAGACCAGTACATCGTGGCATATTCCCAAAGAGATCTCCCCAGTGTTCCACAGGGTACTTCAATATTTCTTCATCTCTCTTTTGCTTACTTCACTTTAGGGTCATGTTTTGCTTTTCCGCAGCAACACTGCACGTAAGTTGCACATAGAGAATGAACCAGGGTCTTTCTCCTTGTAATTTGCAGTCATGATCCCTCAGTTCAACAGCAAATCTGCTTCATCTCCCAAATTCATGAACTCACCATGTACAATATGGCATTCTGCCCTATTTTATATCACCTCTAACACATTCTCTTGCTTTTGCAGCCTTTCCCAGGCCACAATAGCAACACTGACACTTAAACTCACACTGTAATATCCTCTTGGCATACAGACAATGCTTTAAGGAAGGCAGGAGTACCACAGCCACACTATTTTCCTTGCGTAGAAAGTCTCCTCCCTGTAGAAGAAAGAAATCAAGTGTCAGCTAGTTGGCCTGGCATCATCTATGGCAAAACCCATGCTGCCGTGCATCCCATTTTCTAGTACCTGCTGATAGCCAGCAAGAAAAACACAAGGAAGAGCATCTTCAATATAGGGTTCTCAGGCTGGGGATTTAATTTTCATACAGCTCATTAACTCATCCAGCAGCAAGCTTGCTGCATACACTTTGTAACTCAAATTATTCCCTCCACACCCTTTCATCCCATGTCCTCCCAGCCTCGCAAGCTCAAGAATGTAAAATCATCTCAGTTACTAGCTCTTTTCTCCCCCCTTTTCAAGTATTTTCTGTTCTCCAGTCAGATGATACTACCTCTGACTTCTTTGTCCACAAAGTATTTGATGTAAAAGCTGCAGGGAGGAATATTCACTCCATTTTGAGTTATTATCTCACCAGAATACCATATATTATTTAGCAATCTCCAGCTGAGCTGGAGGTCCACTGTATCATCACATTACCTTGTTTGGAGCACACAGATTGCTCACTATGTGGTTCTGCCCACAAAGGATACATGAAAAAAAAAAAAAAAAAGAAGTAGAAAGCATCCACTTAGACTGTTGATGATATCCTGGTCGAAAAAAACCCTATGAAGCATCGCTAATGGCCTGGGATTTATCACAAACACATAAAGTCTCCCAAAGCTTGGCTTGAAACTGTAACACTTGGTGCCTGTAATACTCTATGTGACTGCACAGGCACGTGTCAGTGAGGGATGCTGAGGTTCACAGCATAAAGCAGAGTTTAAACATCAGAGCTGTTGGAATACATCAAGTGTCAATCGTTGTATTTCCTCACGGAGCTCAGAAAACTTGCACAGTCTAAAATACATTTAAAATATATTAAATACATGCATTAAAATGCCTATAGTCCTTTAAAATACATTCTATTAGATACCCAGTGACACAGTCTTTCACTGTGGCAAGTTTGCTACCACCAAGTCTACCTCATTGCTTTCAGCATGGTCAGGATTGACAAGTCCCATGCATTTCAGGGCGGTGAGTAATGGCAAACCAAGGGCAAATGGCACTGGTGAGCTGAAATGTGCCTGCATCAGCCTCATCCCCAGCAAAAATATAAGCTACCTCTGTGGTTTCCACCACTGTGGCTTGGGAAAAGTCCTGCTGATTGGAGCAACATGAAGCCACTTGAGACAGAAAATCACAGCTATCCTCTGAAAAAGCATCAAGCAATGGGGCATCACTCTCTGGGTTTAGTGTTTCTCAAAGGAAGGGACCCCACAAGCATCTCTGCTCTGGCAGAACACACCTCAGGGACTTTACAGAGATTTCATAACTATGCCGGTGTGAGTCATTTATGGATTTAAAGAGATAAGAAATGTTTCATGCCCATGGTAATCAATTCCTCCACTCAATTAGCCTTGCAGAGCTAAGAAAAGATGGGTCTTATTTCTAGAGGAAAAAAAAAAAAATCCAGCACAGCTGCACTAGTGGAGGCTCAGCACAAGGTATGTTTACAGCAGTGTGATAGGCACCAGCCCTTCACCCTGCAAAGTGCAACAGCATCCAGGTGCTGAAGAGGGCAAAAAGGTGACAGCAGGGGCAGATGAAGACAAGGTCCTGCCCTAAGACTGGGAAGGTATTGAAGTTGTTCACCGAGGCAAGGGCACATATTGCAGACACCGTGCCTGTCCTCAGCTGACCACTTCAGGACTTCACCCATCATTTGCCTTTGCTGGAGGGAATGGCTTGGAAAAATCAATGTTCCATGACCTCTGGGACCGTGGCTGCGGTCAGAGCAGGGGCTGAAGCTCTGCCTTTAGCAGGCTTAGTGCTGGGAGAAGGAGGCAAAGTGATTTAATCTGCCCAGTATGAACTTCTCAGATACAAGAGAAATGCTGCAAATCCAGCCACTGCCTCATTCCTCCCCCTGAGCGGGCTGGGCTTTCTAAATCTGTGTCCATTCTACTGGGCAAGAGGCTGGGATGCTGTGGGGTCCCTAGGAGCGAGCAGCACAGCCCTGGGCATAGTGATGAGTAGAACTCCAAATTGATAGATAGACAGATAGATAGATAGATACGTAGATAGGTAGGTAGGTAGGTAGGTAGATAGGTAGATAGATAGATAGAGAGAGAGAGAGAGAGAGAGAGAGAGAGAGAGAGATAGACAGACAGAGAGATTAAGAGCCCCCAGCATGCAGAGCCCATTCTGCAGCCCAGAGCAAAGCAGCCACTGCAGTCCCCTTTGCATGGCAAAGAAATAAGGCAGAGAGGCAGAGGAGAGAAAATATCAAGTGGGGGTTCTGACTGGTCCCAGACTTTCTCACACCTTCCACAGAAACATCTGGTGATGGCCAGCGTCAGGGCAAGAAGCTGAAGGAGACGGAAGGGGTTTAATGAGGCACAGCAGCGTTCGCATTCCTGTGCGGGGCTGAGCTGATCCCCATGAACGTGTGTACTCTTATTTGATTAATCAGAGATGGTTCCTTGCTGCTTTCCCTCTCTCCCTGTCTTCAATAGCAGCTCCCTGGGAGAACAAAACCCGACGTGTGGCGCAGCAGCCTGGCTGGGTGTTCCCGCAGGAGAGAAGCAGCTGTCCTTACTCCCTTAATCTCCTGCATTAGCTGCGCAGAGGTCAGGGATTAGAAAAGGTCTTGCTCTGCAGGTGCCGCACAGCCTGAAGGTTTCTATCCCTATTGCACAGGCCACTTTTTGTACTGTCCTAATACCCTACAACAGCGTAGAGCAACACTGGACCAAGAGTATTTTATTGCATCTGTTCTGCAGCTTCCACTCCTCTGTGCCAACCTGGAGAAGCAGTGGCCATGCTAAATCCTCCCCCTGAACAGGAAATTTTGCTTTTCTTTTTTTTTTTCATTTGCATCCTTTGGTCCCAGCTCAGGAAGGGGAGACAGAGATTCCTAGTTCTGTGAGCTAGCTAGACAGGTTTTTCTAAGGGATTCAAACCAACAGCCCTCGGGTGCTTTGTCCCTCCTGTGAGGCTTTATCCTGACATCTCATAGTAAGAGGTTAATTAATCTTAACCTTGAAAGCAGGAAGAGTAATAAACCCACCAGCTCTCTTTTTATCAGTTGCAATCGTGATTCCAGGCTGTCCTATATTCCGTGGCAGAATAGGCTAAACTTTGGCCTTGGGAAATCCTGACATTGGATAGTTCCTGCAGCTGCTCACCTTTTATCAGGTCTGACACCTCCACATCCCCCAAAATCCTGCCTGAAAAGCAGGTGATGCCCTGCCCTTGTGTGTTGCTCAGTAATCATTCTCATCCCTAATGCCCTTATAGCCAGGCCAGTGTGGCATCCTCATCCCCTGTACCTCTGACTTCAAAATCCAGCCTCAGTTTAAATAATCCAGCATTTGGTAGGAAAATAATTGGTGCCGATCTTTGTGAGCTATTGCTGTTGGTAATGAAAGCCTCTGTTCCAACCCAATTAGCATGATCCAAAAGGCAAAGAACGGAGCTGTTATAGATCAGGATAAAAAGCAGATAGTGTATTTGGATTAGAGGGGAAAAAAGACAAAAAAGGTCACATGGACATCATAAATTTGAGGCAGACCTTGCCCCAGCTGTTTGATTTTGCATCACTCAAACAGCATTTGAGCAGAAGGAGTTGCTGAGGACCAAAGGATGCTACAAAAGGCATCATGCTCTGAAATAGGGATGCATCCCCCCTTCATCCCCACCAGGATGTGCCCTAGGAGCCATAACACCGCAAATGCCTCCTTACAGTTTGGGCATCCCATACTGACATGTGTCCCCAGGGAGGAAAGGGCTGGAGGCTCAACTCCCATGAGTATCTGAAATGAAAAGATAAAAACTGTGGTGCCTGAGCCTTGAAACACCATGTGTGAGCAGCCTCACATCGGTAACTATCATTCAAGAGCTGCTGAAGACAGCTTCAGCTTTGCAAAGCTTCACGCATACATGGAGTTTATCAGGCTGTAATCCAGGCTGCATTGCATAATGGTTTGCATTACATGTAATCCATATGCTAATACGTTCTGAGCCAGAGTCAGTGTGGGTATTAGACTGTTTACCTCAAAAAGCAACACACGCTTCTGCAGGCTGGAAGTTGGTGTGTCCCTAAAGACATGCTTCGGGAACCGCCTTCATAAAATAAATGAAATCTGGGTGGTTCTAGGCAAAAAACTACCATTTCATATCACAATTTCTGTATGTAAATGTATTTGGAATACCATTGTATAGCTATATAGCACATAGACCATTTATGGAAGATAGACCATATATAGCAGACAAATAATATATAGCACATAGGAAATATATAAGCATGTTTCTGTGGCCACATGGAAGGACTTGTGCAGGGAAAGAGTATGAAGGTGGGAGTAACAGTGCAAATGTGATCCCTAGAGAAATCCTGACCATGGGTCTAAGGGGATTCAGAACTGAGACCCCCAAGAAAATGCAAAAGCAGTGAATATAGCTAAAATCTACCCATGACAAAATGAAGCTGGCCAGATTTGTGGAGAGTATTTCCAATCAAAGGCCTTGATAAATGCATGGGGTTTGTGTTTTATTAGATTTGCAGCCAGAAGCAGAAGAAACACATGGCAGAAGGGAAGAAGGGCCAACTTCCCAACCCCACTCACCTCCCTTCCAGGGTGCAAATGTGAGCAACACCATCCAAATGTGAAGCAAATGGTCACAGAGCCAGTGCTTTCCTGTGGATCACACAGTACTGAAGAGCAGGAGACTGAATCTGCTTTGAAAGATATGTTACAGCTGTGACAGCTTCATGTCTGTGCCTCAGGGGGCAAAGAGTTTATCCCGCCCCACCTCCTCGGCATCCTGCCTGCTTTTCCCCAGGTTGAATGCAGTTGTGCATCTTCTTCATAGTAAATGTATTTGCAGCCAAATAAAGACCACAAATGGTTTTGCAATCCCAGAAATAAATTAGCATTTTACAACCTAAATTATCTCTTCCACACCACCGCCTCCCCAGTTTTCCAATGTGCTTGCTTCATCTTGCTAAGATCGGCTGTATTGGGTTTATTTGGCTGTTTCAGGAGCAAAGGAAACTTTAAGACTGAAGAAAAAAATCTTTATTAAAGAGTTCATTTGAAAATAATATTCCCTGTGTTTTTTATTGAATGAATGCACTCCATATGATGTTTCACACACCATTAAAACTGAAGAATTTTTGACCTGCTGGCAGTTTCTGTTGTGGGTACTGATGTTTTAGTTATATATGTGTATACTCCTATATTCCAGCTATTATCACCTGGGAACAGCCTTTTACTACAACAGATTTGTCACATGCAAAAATAAGCACTGTTGTCAACCTTTCTAATAAAGATGAGAGTTGTGGTGCAGATCTAAGAGCAAAATACTACCCCAAATTCCCTACTAAGCTGAATACTGTCAAATATCTCCTGTGTCTGTATCTCTGTTCCCTTTTCCCAGCCATAACGAAGAAGAAACTGCAAGGCTGAATAAAAAAGAACAATGTTGCTTAATCTAGAAAGAAAACTGATTTTTCTTTGCAAGGAGAGTAGTTCAGAGATGGTTGCAAGCACGGAGCTGCTGGTACTAAAGCTCAGCCCACATGGAGCTGTACAACATCTTCTCCACAGCTGGAGGAGGAGTTTAGGTCCAGAACATTTCCAGGCTGTTTCTCAATAGCTCTGAGTGTGATGAGAGTAGCTTTTGGGCTACTAATTCACATCTGACCACACTTCCAGTTGATCTGTAAGGGTAAATGAGCCTTAAAGCTTTAGATCTGATCTTCTCATCACCAACATCATTCATATTTGCCAAGCAGCCATGAAAGCAGAATCATGCAAAAGTGTATCATCTCCCATCAGCCTTCCTTTTCTCTATTTTTTCATTTTCTCTTTCTCTCTTTCTCTTTCTTGTTTTTTTCTTTTTATTTTTCATTTCTTTTTTTATTTCCTTTCTCTTTCTCTTTCTCTTTCTCTTTCTCTTTCTCTTTCTCTTTCTCTTTCTCTTTCTCTTTCTCTTTTTCTCTTTCTTTTTCTCTTTTTTCCATTTCCCTTCATCTTTTCCTCTTTCTCTTTCCCTTTCTCTTTCTCTTCTTTCTCATTCTCTGTTTTCTCTTTCTCATCTTTCTCTTTCTCTTTTTTTCTTTTACTTTTTATTCTTTTCCCTTCCCCTTTTTATTCTTTTCTTCACCCTTTTCTAAAAGCCCATTCTCCTTCTGCAAAGTGCTGTGAGAAAAGTCCTTCGCCAGGTGCTGTTATTGCCCAGTCTCAGGCTGGAAAATGCCCACATCCATACTCTAGAGCCAATCCTTGCACTACCACGGGGCTGGAGGAGTCACTCAAAAGGGTTTATTTTTTTTTCTTCCCTTCACAATGTGATGCCTGAGTATTTCGTAGTCCTGGGAAGAAGTAGTGGTGGCACCTGTGTTTGAAGAAAACACCTTTAGCACAGGGAGGTTTGTAGCTCAGGGCAAAAGCAGTGGGAAAACTGTCTGCATCTGTTTCCCAATCGTCCCTAAACCTCTTGCCCAATTTCAGTCTGCTCAGAAGATAGTAATATCACACAAACTGATGGTAATAGACATTACCTCCCTCTCACACTGCACTTTGCAAGGCTGTGACTGTGTATTATATACAAAAGGCTTCTAGTGGGCAGCTGTGTATCTTCTGGTTTGCTGCACAAAAGTGTTATTCTTTCAACAGTGTTGGCTCTTTGTATTCCCAAACCCATAAAATCCTCTCTTCAGCTTCCCACAACCCTGTGCAAACAGAATGGCAGTCACAAACATTGTGTCGTTAGGGTACTTAGCATTGCTGCCAGCTCTTAAAGCTGATGGAAAAGTGCTTCACAGGCACTTTTCCCTTGTGCAGGACTGAGTAAGCCAGGGCAAGAGCTGAGGGTATGTCACCAGCCCAGGTGGCAGCGGGGAATATCTGCATCATTGACAGTGGCTCACAATTACACTCATGTCTGCCCTTTCGGACAGCAAACCTTGCCAGAAATGGCATTATAAATTCAATTTAATATTTTAATCTTCTCTCTTTTTATTTTTTTTTTTTTTTTCAAAAGAAGAAGGGCTTTCTTAAACTTCCCAATAAATATGCTGCACCATGTATACTGCCATGGTGTCTCGTGCACCCTCCTGCCCCTGACTTCAAATGTGGTATGGCTAAATGGGACATGACATAATGGCAAACCAGAGCATATGGCCAGAGGCATAGCTATTTTATTTATTTATTTTAAAGCCTTATTTTACTGGTCCATTAGTCACACGCACATAGAACAAGTGCATTTCTTTTGACTCGCTAGCAGCACAGGCAGCAAATTATCCATCGCTGGCTAGCAGCAACAGCTTTCTGCCCAAGTTTAAGCCAAATTGGCAAATTTTGCCATGATTATTTCATCTGTTGAGCTTCTGTGGCTGAAAACACAAGGAATTTTGTGAAATGTAAACTTTTGGGGCATGATGTAGTTCTGCTAGAAGGACTAAAAGAATGGGCCACTGATGGATTTCAGCTTGGCTTCCCTGCAGGTTAACCTTGGAGACCTCACCAGAGGCTGCAGTAGAAACCCTAACCCATGGACATGGTCATCAACTCCTTTCACCTCAGTAGGGCTAGGATATCATCTCACATTCCTTAAAGATATTCCAACTTCTTCTTGAATCTTGTATGTTTGATGTGGGATTCCCCTGATAGCCCCAAAGCTGACCTCCTGTAGTGCATACTATGGAAATATGTTGGGATTTTTTCCAAGGATGGCATCCAATTTGGCATGAGCTTTCCAAAGGCCTGTGGCACCTGCAGAAACACAGCTTCTCAGGAGGTGTCAGCAGCAACAGTGCTGAATTCAGGCCTGGTCATTTGAGGATGGCTGGAAAACATCTTGCCTCCACTAAAGCTTGGAAAAGCCATCAAAGACAGAAATCAGGCTGCTGGGGCTGAATGTGGAGCTGACTCATCAGGCACCGGAGAGAAAAAGCCAAGGACTCGCTGGTCTGTGCGGCCAGCTTGGTAACTGTGCTCACCTGTGACAGCAAATGGACAGAGATTTGCAGTAATTGAATGGAATAATATACTGTACAGCAGTTTTATATATATTTCATTCAGAGATAAATTAGGTTATAATTAAATGGTGTCATCTAGTATACTGCCCAATAGATACAGTGATTGCTTTTTTTAAGAGGCAGCATGGTAATACCTACTCATTCGCAAATAGATAATGGTGATAATTTAACCTAGTGGAGGTATAAACAGCCATGCTATGTATCACACCCCAGTGCAGCAAGCCCAAAAGTTCACTTTGATCACAGCAGTTACACTCTGCGCATCCTCTAATTCCCCTCTTGTTCCTATCCAAACCATCTAGGAACTACCACTGGTTTCAAGGGAAGAGACGTGGGTCTTCCTCCCTTCTTCCCCAACAGCTGAGGACATGTTCTTATGGGAGTTTGTCTTTGAGGATGCAAAAGGAAAACGTGACAGCTTTCCCTTAGCTGTGTTCTCTGTATCTATACAAGACAACCAGTTCAACCAGTACAACTCCTGCAAATTTAATGCCAGAATTTGCTAAGGTACTGAAAGAAATCCATTGGGATTTTTGGCTTATGTGCGGTACGGGATATATCCTGGATTACTCGCATGAATCTTCCCCCTTGGAAAATCCTCCTGCCTGGGTAGAAAATTTTAAAGGGCTACCATTCCAATCAGTTCCTGGAGCCTCATGTGTTGCATATTATATCTCCATTTCATAAATTCATCAGCCAGTTTGGAAAAGACCTTGAAGATCATCAAGTCCAACCTTTACCCCAGGACTGCCAAGTTCACCACTAAACCATGTCACTGAGGTGACAATCTACACAAGTTTTGAATACTTCCAGGGAAGATGATTCCACCACTTCCCTGGGAAGCCTGCTCCAATACCTGAGCACCCCACTCACTGCTGGGTTAATTCCTCTCACTCTGAGATGCCCTCTCCTTTCATCCCTGATTTAATGAGCTAAGTTGTAGTTAAATTAGTGATGCTCAGTGGTAAATTAAAGCAACAGTGGTAGGAACTAAGTTAATACTAGGGACTGTTCTCTTGATCTCCCTGCAAACTCGGTTTAAGTCGAGAGAATAAACTTGCCAGAAGTGCTGCACTAATGAAGCAGATAGTTCAAGATGAGACTTGTATCTGTACCTGCAAAAGGAGCCCTAGAAACATTTTGATTTTACAGACAGCATCCCTTTGCTCCAAATGTCTTCAAGTTCACTCACTGCCAATTTTTCTGCATTCATTTTAATTCACAGACTGAAAGTTTATTTTGCAAACAGAGAAGTTAGAGACTTGTAAATATATGTATATGTATATGTATATGTATATGTATATATATGTATATATATATATATATATATATATATAAGGTTGGACTTGATGATCTTAAAGGTCTTTTCCAAACTGGCTGATGAATTTATGAAATGGAGATGTAATATGCAACACATGAGGCTCCAGGAACTGATTGGAATGGTAGCCCTTTAAAATTTTCTACCCAGGCAGGAGGATCTTCCAAGGGGGAAAATTCATGCGAGTAATCCAGGATATATCCCGTACCACACATATACATATATATATACACACATATATATATATATACACACACACGTGTATGCCTGCACCGGGCCGGATATCTGGGGAGATTTTTGCAACTAGCAGTACCCAGTGCCTCTAACACATGAATCAGGACGGCAGGGCCAAAGCTTGCATGAGGTAAACCCAAAAATAAGTTCCTGTTTGGAGAGAAGCAGTGGTGTTTACTGTGGCGACTGAGGAGGAAGGTTGGAGAACAGCCCTCACTGGTTAATTTTAACGAAGTGCGCATTTCTCTGGTTCTGTCATGGACTTGCATATTTTAGCTACTATCTTCTGTTCAGCAGCTAAAAAGAGACTTTCATTCCAGTTTTGGCTGCTGCATCTCGTTTCCCATTCATGAGCTGTTACACAGGCACTGTTCTCACAGCCACCCTCTTGCTGATAACAGAGGAAAGACGGGGGTTCACGAGACGCCCAGAGCTGCTCCCTGAAACAGGTGGGGTTTTCTGCAAACAACAGCTTTCACAAACCCATTACTGTTATGTCTGCAGCACGGAAGGAATATGAATCAGTACTGAGGCTAAATTAGCTTTCTGCCCACAGCTCTTCCAAGGAATACTTACAGAGGTATATTTGTATTAAATAAAGCGATTAGAGGAAAACATATAAATGCAATCCATCACCCACTATTAGAAATAAATAATGATAGGAGCAAGAGAAACTTTCTCTCTTTGAATCCTTTTTCAGGAATATGCTTATATGTGCATATATATAGATATAAAAAAACAGAAGTGTGTATATATATATATAGATATATATATACAGCTTTCTTCAAAAAGGCAACCAGAAAAAGCTATTCAGCCAAAAATAAGATTCTCATTATCGTCATTTCACCATCCGTGTCTCACTATCAGCATCCTGATGCCACACTGGGGTCCCCTTGGGCTCAGGACACAGGAGCAGGTGGACACTCAGAGGCCCTCCTCTAGTGAAGGGAGGAACTGGTGCATCAGAAAAAAAAACACCCCTCAACTTAAAAAGGCATAAACCATGGCAAAACTCAAATTGCCAGGCCAACAGACAGCCCCAGAACCCCTCTTGCTGCCTCTCCCACCTTGCTGCAGAAGGCACCTTCAGGAGCACTAAACTTACAAAAAAATTATTAAAAGACCTTATTTGTTTGGAAAGTGTGGGAGGTGAGAGGTTTCTTTAAGTACATTTAAAGTGAAAACCATTAGCAATGCATTGTTCATTCAGTTCCTTTATCCATTACATGAGAACAAAATTATCTGATCTAAGCAAAACTTCTGGTTTCATAGCAACAACGAATATATATTTTTTGTGAGGAAATGTAATGCAAATCACTGCTTAGGTGCATAACTTGTGACTACTTTATTTCCTGTACTAAAGTCTTTTGAAACATCATTAAAATGTAATTTAACCAAATGGCTTCCTGGAAAAAAATAATAATAATAAAAAAAAAACCACTTTCTAGTTTCAAAGTCAAAAAATGTCAAAAGTGCAGTTGAGCTCTGAAAAATCATGTTTAGCTCTTACAAAATTCCGTGAGATCTCAAAGTAGTTTTTGAAGAAGATAGAGTGGATTGCCCTTCTTTCAGTGCTGGCAATCGAGAGTCATATCCAATAAATTGTCCTACTGTATATCCAAGTGTTAGAGGACATAGCAGAAATACAGCTCAGGTTTCCTCAGCTCTGGCTCTCTGCAGGGAGAGACACAGCAGGTAAGGGAACAGCGAGAAAAACTTCTAGACATGCTTGAACAGCTGAAAAGGGGCATTGTTTTGTCAATTGTCTTGGTAATTTAGGTGTCCTAAATTGAAGTTGTGTTCTTTCCTGATGTCTTCAAATGTGCTATGTGCTCACTACTGGTGTTAGGTATCTTCCACACTACTGGTGTTAGGGACTGAGAAATGCATCTTTTCCACTTTTATACGCATAACTTTCACAACGCATAGCCTGTGACACAACACAGACACTGTCACCATCCCATCCTGCCCTTGCCACCTCTACCTAATGAGCATTACCCTTTGGAAAATAAAAATAAAGTTCCTACAGGATCCAAAGCATCTTGTATGTTGAAGACCAGATTTCTCCACTAAGCTTTCTAGCTCCTGGTTATTATGTAAAAGGTAAATGGCAGCAGGTTCTTCTGCCATTAAAATTTGGGGTGAAAGTGGCCACAGCTCCCATGCTGTGCCTGAGGTGGGTGATCCAGATACACAGCAGACCTGACAGACAGATTGCAGCTTTACAAGCAAAAAATATATTTTCTTATGGAGAGCCTTGATCTTCAGGCAAGATC